>VZTB01015934.1:62611-87685 GCA_013397245.1 Thryothorus ludovicianus
TTAGCAAGGGAAGTTCCTATCATATTGCTTAGCAACAGGAAAGAGATTCTCATTAGATTCTCATGTCATTATCCCCTCACATATTACTGAATATATGAAACTAGCAGACCTCAAAAGGCCAGCCAGAAAGATGTGAGATTTTGCAACAATTAGAACTAAGCCTCCATGCGGAGAGTTCTCTGTTCACAGTTTCAAGGACAAATTTGGCAAAAACGGGAGAAAAAAATCCCTCAAAATGAAAAAGTCTGAGCTGCAGTATGGTAGCAGATATGGTTAGGCAGGACAAGGAGTAAACTGCCTAAGTTATATAAGTTGAAATCTAAGTCAACTTAGATTAGAATTTAAAAGGAATGAATGATGCAATTGTTAGAGGATTTCTATCATTAAGCTGCAAGAAATGCAATTTTTTTCGGTAAAATTTTCATTACATTGTGAATAGTATTAAAACAAAAGCAATGTCTGGAGATGCTTTGTCGTACCTTTTATAAAGAAACTGTCATCTGGGGCACAGTCACTGGGATTTTGTGAGTGAAGACACAAAGGAAAGCATTACCAACATCTAACAGAAAAAAAAAATTAAGCACAAAATAAACAGTGAAGATTTAGTAGATTTAATGCTTACTATAGGTCCTATTTGCATGACTCCTTTCCAGTATTCTACCTCTATTATTTCAAAGGAGAAATTAAGTAGAGTCAGAAGAGATCAAATCCACTGAGGATCATAATTTCTCCCAGGTTTGCATAAAACAAGTTTCAACATAAATAAAGAGAACAGGAAAGAATAAATAAAATATTTGTTTTAAAACACATGTAATCTTGTGGCCACACAGAGGCCTTAAGGAAACACTACAATTCTGGTGTTCACACCCTTTGCTAAAGGATCTGCAAACCAGCTTGGCCTGAACTTTTGATGTTGGAAGTTCTCTGATTCTTAGGACACCAATCATTGAAGTACTCCTTCCTGTAAAATCCATTATGTCACTAGTAAAGACAAATAACACCATTTGGGAACTTTTCTCCACTTAAAACAGATGCCAAAGACATTGACATTTTCTGTTGGTATTTCTCACTAACAACTTATCTTGAGCCTGGCAAAGGCATCTTGATATGTAGGGTCTTAATGCTAAACTTGCTGGAAGTGACAGATGTTAACCTTATTAAATCAACTCATTCACACAGTTACAGTTCTGCTCATCTCAGCTTCATTATTAGTCTGTCTAGTTTAAATCTTGATGCAATATCAGCTTCTGCTGAAAACTTAGGCTGACATTTTGTAAATTAAGAAAGCAACTTGTAGACTGAGTAATTAAGTTACGATTCATAGCCACGTTATTATAAGTTCTCAAAAATAGAAAAGATGCAATAAATAGGAAATAACATATACTTTGATGCTATTGTGGTACTCCATTGCTTCTGTGGAAATACGTGAACAAGTTGTATAGGTTGTGACAATTTCTAAAGTAATTTTTTTTCTTTGAAGAATATAATAATCAACACCAATGTGTCTTAAATTGTATCGTGTTTAATATTTATACCACCTAATAAGTTTTTTTCTTTTGAAAATAGTTATTTACGTAGTTTAATTTAACTTTGAAAACGCTCTCAAATTTCAGCAGTGCCTTAAGTCATGAATTACAGAACAGGACAAACCAAGCAGGCAGACTTTACATCAAATTGCAGTGTGCTCATTACTAAACTCATAACTAGATATAAAAATTACAGAGGAAAGAGGAAAGTATTACCCAGTGATCCTGTTCTGGACAAAAAAACAACTAAAATTAGTAGTTTCCCCTAATATTAATTTCCACAGAGGCAAGACAATATTCGTGTGTGTGTCTGTCCTGAGAACTATCTTGTGTCAAGATGAGACATCTCATGAGTGAGTAATGAGATGTTGGGTAGAACCACAGATGTTGAGGGAATCAGAAGTCTGAAACTTGTGAAAAAACAGCATGTTAGAAATTATTCACTGGTCCACCATTAGTATCTGCAGCCTGAATGAGAAACATCATCTATACAGAGGAGGAAAAAGGATTCCACTTGATCTGTACAATTCTAGGATTGTTTTTGAAATCAGTGATGAAACAAAACATTATAGCAAAGTATGATTAGTAGAATACAGTATTAATTATAGAAATAAATTGAGTTTCTCAGTGTCCCATCATTATCATTAACACTGAGATAATGTTATACTTATGTAAGACTCTGTAAGATTCCAACTAAATGTAAGGATTTTCAATTCAATTGGTTGAAAACTACAGAAGAAAATAATTAAGACTAAGATGTTAATACGGACACATTTTAGTGCTTGGTTCCACATAACTTCCAAAAGGAGAAACCAGTCCTAAATGATGGAGTTTTATGTTAAACATGAACCGTAATTTTCATAAGTCACTCAAAAATGCATTTCTCCAGTAACAACCTATGCTCTACTGAGCATATTAGAACATACCACTCATACTGGTGGTATGTTCTAATAGACCCTGCACTGAAGTTTTAAACGTAGGGAAAAGTAAATATTTTACATCCTAGGAAATTAGTGATCAGGTAAACATACAGGTGCTGCTTGTATTTTCCTTCCTGTTTCATTTCCCAATCTTTTCTATGCCAGTAATTATCGCTCAACAGTTAGTTTTAGTTTAGACTTCACTGCTTACTATTTAAAGTTCAATCTGTGTGAATCCATGATCTTTAACATACACATGACTTTTGATTTTCATAGTCTTGTATTTTCTAGTCCCATTGGAGAAAAAAAGGTTTACTCTGGACTTACTGACAAGAACATAAATAACTTTTTCAGATGGACAGTAAAGACTGAAGTTGAATACATTTAAAAATATCTGCATTTCTGTATTTTTTGTTCTACTAATAAAAAAAAAAATAGACATAATGACAAAATCAAATGGCATCACTTTTGCAATTCTTAGAACATTACTACTAGTATTTTAAATTATGGCATAAAAAACATATTATCATGATATGTCCCTTTGTCTTTATTAGAATATCACATGTCAGCTCACTGGTAACTACTGTTCATTTGACATAACTTATTGTCATGTGCTGCCAAACTGAAACTCCTCTTTCACCCACTTAGTTTTATTTTAATTAAAATTATTTTTATCTTTGTAAATGGAAAAAATACTGAGTTTAATGAGGGAATCAGCATAATAATGAAAAAAAAAATAAAAGGAAAAAAATACCAATTTTGTTGAGCACACTTTAACAATACACAAAAGTAGACAACCAAATTTCCTGCAACTGAGATTAAGAAAAAGAAAACAACAAAAACCCCCCAGAACTTCAAATGAACAAAATGTATCGTGGTCTAGTTGTTTATAACGACCTTCTGTCCTGTCAGAACAAAGTCAGAAATTAATTAATCATGACTTTTGACAGGGAAAAAGAAAGGAAACTAAAATCATTCCAAATAGGTAGCTGGACTTAGCCAGGGTTATAATACACAAAAAAAGTTAGGATTTTCTAAAAATTAAGTATTCAGAAACTATTTCTTTGATAAGAATTATACTTATGATCTACTTATTTCAAAATGAAACTACTTCAGAAGGGTAACCTTCATTCCTCTGGATGATATTTTCACTCTGTAATAAATAGTTCACTGAGAGACTTTATTTCTATCAAGATATTTTGATTTTTACAACTTTTTATGTCAGTTATTTCATTAAGGGATTCTAAAATTCTGTTTCTAGAAATTGACAGTGAAAATTTCATTTACATAATTTTTTTGCTTTCTTTTTTGTTACTGCATTCACTTTTCTAAGATGTCTCACCTAATGAAAAACTTTTGGAGACAACAGTTTCCACTTAAGAATTCTGACTTAAGAATTTTTTTTTTTAAATAATTTAAATAGATCCCAACAAAAAATATTCTTCACAAATAAGGAAAAAAAACCAAAAAAACAATGTAAAGCTAACAATGTGATAGCTAACTGTTGGATTATATTAAAGATTTCATTAGAATATTTCAAGTTTCATGTACATTAGGGAAGCTGAAAACAGGATCTCCATAAAAAATTCATCAATTCAAAAGACCTTTTTTTTTTACATAAACATATCTAATGAAAAAATCTGTTCCTATGTTGTTTCTAAAAAGAATGTGTATCAAACTAAGAAGCTGAGTGAAAAGCCAATAATTATTTCTACATATGATGAACCAAACCTTAATGCTTACCCAAGAAAATGAATTGTGCTCATACATAGAAATAGATTAGAGAGAGAATTTTTATAAATCATAAATACACAGAATTCTTTAAACCTAAAGAGAAATTGAATAAATTACTTCTTTAATAAATATTAAAATTTGGGTGGCAGTTCTTTTTGGCAGTTTGGGTGGCACATTTTCCTAGAAATTATTAAAAGCAATGAAGAAAACATTCTGAAGCCATTTATTTACAATATAACTTTCTGATTATGAGATAATGAAACTGCTAAATTCTCCTTCCTAATTTGTGTGGTAGACCTCCAGCTTTTCTATTTTCTCTACAATATTTTCTTTAAACAAAATTCCATACAAGAACTCTGAGAGCATTAAAATAGTTCCAAGTAAGTTTAAAAAGTCAGACTGCAGTTATCCACCTGCTCTTAAGCAGTGGAATTTACCCTTTTTTTGTTTGTTTGTTTTTTATGTAAGCCATAAAATTTGATTTTTGGAGTGAGTAAAACAATGAAGACATAATAATGAGTAAAAAAATTATCGAGTAAATGTTTATTATCTTAACAATGATCACTGCCACACCACAGTATGAAGAAGCATAAAGTAACAAAGAAAGCAGAAAAATTGAGAAAACAAATGCATTGCTTAATTATATTTAATGGACTGTATCTAATGGACTTCCCTCCCCACTCCACCTTCGGCTGGGCTGGAAAGTGCTTATGGAATCTGGCCACTAGATCACTTTGAAAGCCAGAGCTGCCTCAGAGAGCAGTAATTGGTTGCTGCTCCTGCTTGCTTCCCCACAGTTCAACAGCCTCCTTCGTGGTGCAGATCAAGAGGACGCGTAAGAAACCTGGCAATTTTCAAATACACTTTTAGAAAAAGGAAGAAAATAGTAGCCTTCCTGATCAGAGTGCTTTGGTGCCTGCACAGACTGGTAATAAATAGATGGACTAGATGGTGAATAAATTCAGCAGAAAAGGTGGGCCACTGGGAAGTAGCCACAAACATCAGACTAAATTTTCCTTGACATTGTGAAGGGCTTTAACTCTGCAAATTCTGGCTCAGACTTCAATTTCAAAGGACCATCAGCCTGCTGTGTTATGAATAGGTGTGATCCAGCAAAATGGAAAGTCATGGCAGCCTTTAATCTGCGCTGTAAAACCATATGAATAGTTATAGGATATAATACATTTTTATTTTAAAAAATCAGTGCTGAAATCATCCATGTCATTTAAAGATCACCCAAATTGGAAAAAGAATAAAAGGGACAATTTAAAAAATTCTCAAACTTGCCTTGTCTGCCCATCAATATAAAATATGACTTAACACAAAATATGTGTGGTTTTCCTGTGTTTACATGACTGTTTCAAAAGTTATAATTTTTTTTTTTCCCAAATAAAGACTTGGAATGTTACCTGCTACTTACTGAAAGCTGTTGTCATGGGATACAAACATCTCTTCTTGTCTTAAATTCTGGGTCTAAGATAGGCATGCATACTACACATAGGGCTAGACTGGATTTAGGATTCACCATTCTCTCAAAATTAGTCTTAAAGATCTTTCAAACAACCCACTCAGTACAAAATTGCTTATTCTCCTATCTAATTTCTATTAAGAGTCAGTAACAAGCTATTATACTGCTTTTATTGCCATAGCTCTTCTCAAGTTCTATCTCACTGTCAGTGCATATTGATTTGAAAGAGAATTTTACATTTCTAAATAATTTATTTACTAAGGCTTCAAATCTGCCATGCAATCCTGCCAGATACTTAATATTCAACAGAAAAATAACTTCTATAAATGAAAAGCATGTAATTTATTCTACTTTTTGTACTAGATAACTAAAGAAAATGCTGTATAACCACACCAGAAAATTATTATGATTTTTAAAGAAAGGTTACGACAATCATTAATTCTTTGGAGATAGTGTTCAATATTAATAGTAAACATTGAGTTTCTCAATTGAAATTTAAATCTGAATGAAACACCCAAGGACAAAATGGGTACATAAAGAAAGGGTTAACTTCAAATCAAGATTCTCTAGAATGAAAATGAAACACTCGGGTAAACAGAACGCCCTAGAAATGAATCCTAGCACATGTGCCGAATAAATTCCTGGAAGTTTACTACCAACTTGAAATAGAGACAATTTTAAACATCAAGAGATGTCTCTTTAATCATGTTCTTTCTTTTTCACTCTTTTTATGTCTCTAAAACTCAGAATTTTTTTGAAGAATATTTGATTTGCAGAAAAAAGAATTACTTTTATAGTTAATACCTTAATATTCTTCTGACACTAAAAATAATAGGAGGTAGTTGATGAGATATCCATTAGTCCTGTGGCTACCAAGACAGTGGAAGATTTCTTGGACCTGAGGTATGTAGCATTGCTTCTATAATTAATTACATTACAACCAGATCTTAATGATAAACTAGGATGGCTATTAGGACTTATAAAATTTACTTTTGTTTTGACACAGACCTCTGTGTGATATCCACTATTTCCTTTTTTCTATATATTTTTCTTTATTTTTATGAAATTGGTTGGTTATATTTTTCTGCTATCCAACAGTTCTGTGAAAATATGTGAGCTAATGTTTACTTGGGAATCAGATACTATAACAATGTAAATGATAACTTATCCACAAGAAAAGAAAAAAATATAAAAATCAAGAAACTTATTAAGAAGAGGTGTGGTTGTGACAACTTCAATATTGCTGCACTTAAATTATAACATTGATATGAACACATGACAGAGTGAGGTTTGGGGGGTGGTTGTGCACTAATGCACACAGCTTGCATATCTGTAGTGATGAATCATCTCGAAAACATCTTCATCCTAAACAGAAACCTATTTATGGAAATAGACATAAAATCATTGAAAACATGGAGGATTTCAGAAAATTGCTTGAAATCAAAAATACACAATCAATATTAGTCCCTCAATTTCTGCACTGTTATAATTTCAAGTGGACTTGAAGTAATTTAGTGAGTCTACAAGAAACTGATCTCAATTTCATAGACAAACTTTTACAACTCTACAATTATGTGAAAAATGCCATGGGGCTTTTATTTATTTGTTCTATTTTATTTTTTGTTGTTGTTGTTGTTGTTATATGATACATTTACCATAGATTTGATGTTACTTGTATTTAGTAGAAAAGAAAAAGAAAAAACAAAGAATAAAGAGGGGAAGAAAAATGCCTATGTTTGAGCAAAGCTTGAGGCCGATGAACCTCAGGTGGTAGAATAGGATGGTGGGTTTGATTTACAAAAATCCATTAACTACAGTTTAAGTTAGGGTGCACAAAAGCTTGATAAAATATTTTCTGAACACCATCCCTTGCAACTCTTGCAAACTCTAGTGGCATTGCATTTAGACAGCCTCACACAGCAGCAAATTGTAACATCTAAGCCTAGCAAAACCTGTCAGCCTGGACTTTCCTCAACTTTTTATTTTGCCACATGTGGGTGTGGGTGCTCTTTAAGTAAAATAGTGCAAATACTTTCTCACAATAAAGAGACATTCAAGGAAACATATGTCTTTGATAACATATGAATGTTTTCTTTTAAGTAGTTCCAGTTTAGGGAAACAAGTAGTGCAAATAAATCCAAACAACTCAAGGACCAGAACATGGCATGGGAAATCTCACAGAAGAACAAACATTATAGTAAACGTTACAGTGAACTTGTATCTGGAAACACAGCTGCCAAAAGATCTATTTCTGGACATTTTAGTGAAAGCAAAGCACACATTTTTGACAGCTGTAATCCAAGGACGTTTCCATTTGCACTTCTAACTCATACAGTCAAGAAGATGAAGGACTACACTATCATTGCCAAGTTGTTTTCTAAAGCAGCTGTTCAAAACATCTCAGAATAATCTGCTGGCTGTAGTACTACAACCCAGTGCTCCTCTAGCACTTGCTAAGACAAAAACATAAAATCACATTACCCTCATGCATTTTAAAGGTTATGTAAAAACTATAAACTTTGACTCCAAGGCTCCAGAGAAAATGTCTGGCAAAAATTCCACTACGATTTTCACTGTCAATATGCAGCTGATATCTGTAAATGAGTTAGTAGAAATAAAATTCATAGGCTACCAGGAATATAAAAAGGATGAATTTATAGTACTTACATTTGTATTCAGTCACATGTGTAAAATACAAACACAAACATATAAATTATTTTTCTCTATAGCATTAAAAGATTCTTCCTTGTGTTTTAAAAAGGCCTATCTTGAAAGAGAGTGATCAATTGTAGGTTTCTGATTTTAAAGCCTTGTTATAAATTCTAACAGAAACATGATTGATTAGAGAGAAGCAAAAGTAAATTTCTCAGCAATTTTCATGTAATAACAGAATGCAGTTAAAGTAATTTTAAAACCAAAAAAGTTCATTGTATCACTGCAACATCACTGCAGGTCACAGGGTCCCCAATGGCTCCTGGTTTCACAGACATGTATACTCTATAATTCTCTTTTTTCTTACATAAAGACCATGAAATATTTCTGGCATTTTATATGTTTTAGATAAGACCTTGTACAAACACATTTGTAAGAAGCACTGCTGCTCACTGTGCCTTTATGATAGGATCAATGGCAAGTGAAGGAATAGGAAAGGCACAGACTTTGTGAACTTCATAGAAGCTCCTACGATGATCATGGGGTCTTTGTAAATGAATGTGGTTAGAAAATATAAATACTGATGTGGTTAGAAAATATAAATACTGATGGCATTTCCAGTTAAATGGAATATTAAATAAAAATAATGGGAACAAAATTAAAATATCGTTATAATTGGAAGAAAATTTAGCAACATAGGACAATTTCTGCTGAAAGATCTAGAAACCATTTAGTCCAAGCCCAAATTCAAAGCAGATCCAATTATGTGGCGATGCCCTAGGCCTTTTTCAGCAAAGAAAGGGGGTTCTTGAGTCTTTCTGGGCAGCCTGTTCCCATCAGAATTTTTATCTTTATAACTAATCAGAATTTCTTTTCTCATATTATCACTGTCTGTGTGTGTCTTTTCCCATCTACTGGCTTCATGTTAGGCTGAAGGTAAAAGTTTCCCAATTCTTCAGACCTTCTCTTCCAGTTTGAAGAAAGCTAATTCCACCATCACCTCATTTTTCATATGTTCCAGATCCTTAATAATCATGCTGAGACTCCACTGGAGATGCTCACAAGACAGTCTGGGGGAAACACCAGGTAAAATTTAGAACATCAGAAGGACTAAAAATTAATACTCTTGTCCGATGTGTCATTCTCAAACTCCCTGCTCAGTTATACAGATCCAAAAGCTCCTCAAAACCAGTTTTTTCCTGGGACCTTATTGTGTTAATACTGCAAGGTGAAAAGCAGCCATAAAATCCGTTTGATCTATTATGTGTAAATAAAATAGACATACTGATGGTTGATCCAAAGCCCATAGGAAGCCATCAGCAAAGAAAATTTCATTCATAACCTATGACTTTCCCCTGGAAGCAGAGAAAAGACAAAAAAAAAATATACATCTAATGATGTAGAAGCAGAGAGAAAGAAGGAGGATATTTTGGAGTTTATTTTATTAGTGAAACCAATAGGACTCAATTTTTCTTCCTTTTTGATTTTTGTTTTTTTTTGTAAAATTGTTCTTATTCCAGAATTTTCTTCACAATGTTTTGTGCTTTATACTGTTTTCACCTTTGTAGTATATTGAGGCACAGGAAAAAAAAAAAAAAAAAAAATTATATATATCCTGCAGTTAGGGAAAAAAAACAGTATTATTTTAGTATAAGTGTTAAAAAGCATGGATTTCCAATGGCATATATATGAGTTGTACAAAAGACTGCAGAAAACAAGTTTACTCAAAACCTATAAGCTACTGTGATTAAAATTCAATGTTAACTTCTCATGCTGATGTTTCTTTTTTTAAAGCAGCAACTCATGTTTAGAAGTAGTGCCCATAAAGTATCTCTCAAAGAGGCATATGAGTATTGTAAGTACACATTTGCACTTAACAAAACCACACTCCTTAACTTTACTTGTGTAGTTTCTGAGTAGAGTGGATTAGTAGATTGCCTCCTGCTCTCTGCAAGATTCTACAAAAAAAAAATTAAAAAGGTAAAGGGCATTGTGTCTCCTCTGAACATCTAAAGCATCTGTAGTGTTTCAGGTACAGGGAAAACAGAATCAGTTACAGTGCAGCTCCACATTTTTGCCTGTTCACAATGACATTTAGGTATAATCCAGAGTATATAAATATTCCATGTAAATCAAACAGGATGACACAGAATCTCATTTAGGTATATAAAAGTTCTCTGAAGAAACGAAGCTATTTTTATTATTATTCATAGTGCACTTGCACTGAGTATGGAAAATTATTCAAAAATCTTTTTATTTTTCTGAAAGAATGTGAGAAAGGTTTTAGGCTTGCTGGCTGACTTTTCTTATGTTTTAAAACTGCTTAATTTAGTAAAAACAAACAAATGTGTTTGTTTGCAGCAATTAAAAGAATTTGTTTCCCCCATGGTACCTATTTCTACTTAAATATGAGGAAAATAGAACTCTCTCAACCTATCAAAAATTTAATTATTAGTACCAGAAAAGGCAAGTGGATGCAAAATTTGTAATTTGTGAAGGAATCAAAGTCATTGACTTGCAAGATATATAAGTGAAAGTGTGTTTAGTGAAGGTGCATTTTATAATACTGTCTTCAAATATCTTTCTGGACAGATAATGCAATTAATCATTACTGAATACTTGTTTAAAACATTGTCTCACTAGGCACGTTTTCTTCAAAGACCTAGAAAGTTTTGTTAAATTTAGCTGGAGTAGCTTCTACAGCATGAGCATTATCTTACAGAGTTGACAGTTACAGAGGATTACGGTGGTAAAATCTGTCTGCACAGATGGAGATAAATTATTCATCATTTTGTTTATGAATACTACATATTAAAACAATATAGACAGTCAGGTGGGTGCATAGGTACAGCTCTTTCTACTAGAAATACCTTTGTGGTTTTTATAGCCAGGCTTCAAAGACAAATGCTCCGATATCTGCTTTTATAGATTCTGTTAGTTAAAAGAAAAAATCATACCAAGAAGATTTCACTTCATACCATTATTTCACAAAATCAAAACAAAATATGCAGAAACTTATGTTTTCTTTCATCACAGAATAAAAGTAGAAAGTTTACTTTGAGGAGCCGCTCTGCATTTTTATTTCACACCTGAATTTCTATTTGATTTTTATTTTTTCCCCTTATTTAGACAAGAAACCAGTGGGATTTAAGGAACATACACTCACACTGAAGGACTCAAAATGCTGAAAAAATGAACCAAAAAAATTAATGATTTGCATAAATTATTTTCATCAATAGCACAGTATGAGGTACTTGGTTGAATATTTTTTCTGAGTAAAAGAGAAAATCTTACGAAGTAATTTATACATGAAAGCACAAGAAAAGGCCAACAGAATTTTCTTCCTCAATCAATTTTGTGAGAAATATAAGAAACCATTTTATATATTCTTAGTAACAAGCATAACCTAATATATGACTAACTTCTACTTGCTTATTTGGATTATATTTTTTCCTAATACACAATTGCCATAATTATTGCAATCTATGCACTTTAACAATTGCCATAATTATTGCAATCTATGCACTATAACAAAGGTATACAAGTTAGTGAACTAAAGTCCCAAATATGCCATCACTAAATACTTGATTTTTTTATTAACTTTGCAAACTCCTGGTTTTGATTTTTTTAAGCATTATTTGAAAATTATGTGCCAGAATCCTGAACATCCATCTAACTTCCATTTTTGACAACCCTTTTTTAACAGCCAAGGGGAAGTCAGTGGACAAGACTGCTTTGTACTGTGACTTTTTCTGCCACAAGGACAAGCCTGAAAGTGTCTTAACTGTGCATCATTACTAATGGAAATGCCCTGGTCCTACAGCAGACACCATGAAACTTCCAGGCAAAAACCCTTACTTTATGTGACAAATTTTTTGTATTTCATCCCCTGACCAGAAGTATTCAAGAATTCCTTCTTGGGAATGGCTCCAAGATATCACCTACGACAATGCAAGTTGTAGTGGGTGGGTTTTAATTTTCCTTTATTTTTAAGTGGCTGGCAATAAAGTAAGCATTTAATTAAGGTTTGCTACCCTTACAGAATGTGCACTTATAGGCATTTTAGTAATAAGCTTATAGATAATGGACACTTTTTTTCTTTTAGACTTTACTTCCTAGACATCTCCTGTTCCTCCACTATCCTTGAGACTAAAGTAGTCCTTAAGAACTGGAATAGCTGTACTCATAATCTGTTTACCCATGTGAAGTACAGCATCATAGAATACCAGCTTGGAAGGAATCATCATGCAGATAACTGATGAGCAGTCAGCAATGGCAGAATATTTTCATTTTCCTTTTAAATCAACAACAATACTCTACAGTCAAGTCTCTCATGGAAGAACCACAAGACACTTTCCAAAGCCAAGTCTGGAACCTAAAATTAATACTAAGATTGAATACTAAGCATCACAGATTCAGGAGTGTTGTGATTTTACCCCAGACAGAAGCCACTCATTCACTCCCACCAGTGCAGTCAGGGAGAGAATGGAAAGAGGAAAATATAAAGAATTCCTGGATTGAGATAATGACATTTTAACTGGGAAAGCAAAATCTCATGAGCAAAACAAAACAAGGAATTAACTCACTGCTTCCCACGGGCAGGCAGGTTACTTGGAATCTACGATGTTTAGTGTTCAATCTGAATTATTACCCACAAGTTAGTATATTTTATCTAATACTTAACAGTTAGCCTAATAAAAGATATTGCCTCCTAATGAAAATGTTACCAAAAGTCACTAGTGTTAGTATTTCATAAACTAAAATAGCATCAGAATGCTATTCTAGATGAAAATCTAGATACAATGGTTCTATCATAATTATAAAACCCAAAGAGAAACAAAATCAAAGCAACTAAACCAGATAGTGGTAGCAGCCAAGAACCCTGTCCCATGCAAAGTGGCAAGGAAATTCTTTTATTCTCAGCTTGATTCAAGCATATTTTCACAGATACAGAACTCTAGAAAAACACCACAGTATATTCCTTTACAGAATTCCAGAGCTATATGCTTCATTCCTTCCCATATATTCTTTTTGCTTCTTGTGTTCCAAGCAACATATGATTTCTGTCTAAGTTTAATAGACATGAGTCTTTCAGATATGTAGATATATTCCTTCTATTGCATATTTTGAAAACATTTCCATTTGTGTACCTTTATATAAAGTGTGGAGCTTACAAGGGTTCATCTCTTTTTCATTCACTTTAGAATATTACAGACATCAGAGGGGAAAAGTTGGAAAAGTCACATAGATCCCATTTCATGTTGTGGAATGTAACTGAAAGAGCTGCAACTGCCTGAAATGAGGCTGTAGCCAGGTGGGGGTCGGGCTCTTCTCCCAGGCAGCCAGAGACACAATGAGAGGACAAAGCCTTAAGTTGTGCTAGGGAAAGTTTAAGCTAAACATTAGGAAAAATCCTTCCCAGAAGGAGTGCTGGGGAATTGGAATGGGCTGCCCAGGGAGGTGGTAGAGCCACCGTCCCTGGAGGTGTTTAAGAAAGGACTGGATGTGGCACTTATGCCATGGTCCAGCTGATGAGGTGGTGCTAGGTCATAGGTTGGACTTGATGACCTCAAAGGTCTTTTCCAAACTAGTTAATTCTGTGATCCTGTGATTCTGTAAAATCATCTGTAGGATGTTTGAGAGTGCTCTGGGCCCTACCCATTGTCAGCCTTAGCCACACAAAAATGTTTATGTACAGTCATCAAATTAGATGTATGCAGCTGACTGAATACAGCTCAGAAATCACTAATCTGTTACCCTTGAAAAGAAGAGAGTGAAAGTGGCTCTGGGTTTTTATGACACTGTATAGTCCTTGTTTGGCCAGATGAAGCCTTTGTTTGTCTAGATTATTCTCCAGTTCCCAAAATTTATCGTTGCTCAAAAGAAATTAAAACTGTAATTTAGATGAATTTAGGGTGGGTTTCTTTTCCCAGCAGTTCGGTAAAGATCTGCCTGTAATTTCATCTGAACATAACTCAGAGCAGAAATACACGCATTTCCAATTCCTTCAGCTAGCTGGTCTCTTGACAGATCACACTTAAATAGGAGTAGTAGTTTGACAAGTAGTGGAGAGTAAATACCACTGCTTGAAAAAAACATTAAATCAAGTCATTCTACAGCTCCAAAAAATAAGGTACCATTATATAATATATATAATAAATAAAATAAACATAGATCAAATTATGAGGAATTTTACACACTAAAGTTTCAGACAAGCTTATTTCCTGTTCATCTATGACACTTTCTGAAATTTTCAAATGCATAAAGATGTGTTCTGCTTAAAACTCTGTATATTCAAATAACAAAAAAATCTATAACTTAGAAAAAAATTTAGGATTAGACTTTTTCTTTATTTTCTAATATTTAATATATGAGAATTTATATGCAATCTGGTCATGCTACTATTTACTTTAATGTCCCAAAAATATTCCATATCAGGCTGTTTTCATTTCAAGAATTCAGAGGCAAGATGCAAATTGCTTAAAATTTCTTCTAGAAATGGTTCTATGTTTTCTGTGTTTAAATAGATAATGTATTCCAAACTAAGACACTGTGTACTTTGTTGATAACTTAACCCATGTAATATTTATAATATTTATTTCTCCGTATGAAAGATAACAAAAGATGTTAAATGTTTAATACCACTGCTTTCTTGAAAGTTAAATTTTATCATTAAAAACTGCTGGTTATTCCAAGAATTTAGACACGTACAAAGTCACTAATAATCTCTGTATATTTGACATCCCTTTGCTGGCAATATGTAAATATGAGGAGTCTTGCATAAGCATCTTTACTGTGTCTATATTTTTCTCTATGATGCAGTGCAAGGCTTTACATTTTTTACATAAATATTGAATACCTCTAGAAAGATACAAAATCAAGGCAAAACTGCACAAAAATTTAAATGTCAACAGATTTTTTTTCTCCATATTTTAGACAGTGGAGAGCGCACAGACTACAACTCACAGCAAACCTCACCTCGTCACCATGAACTGCACTAACTACTGCTGCTGACTTCCTCTTTGGCTGGCTTAAGCCGAGGTTCAAATGGCTGATTCAGAGTTACAGAACAATAAAATTTGGAATTAGCAATGTTAATGTTGTAATCTCATGATCTACGCTCACATTTATTCTGTGTTATTAAAAGACAAAAAAAATAAAAAATGAAATCAGAATCACTGGAGACATAAAGTTCTGTTATTAGATTCATGTTTCAGTGGTTGATTCATTTTTATCATACTCACACTAGGAACACAAAAAGGCAGATCCACTAAATGCTATAGATATGCATACTTAAAATTAAAAAAGACAGAGCACTGTGGAGGTCAGACTCAGCTGAGGTATGCTACTGTCATGATGTGAACTGCTACCCACAAAGATGTTACAGAGAGGAAAAATAAGGTATGATTGTGCCAGTTGGATATCTCTCCTATAAATTGTATCAGCCTGCAAAACCCAAAACGAGTGACAATAAAAGAATGCTGATTTCTTTGAGATTTATAGGAACTGAACTCTTTATAATGCTTTTGTATTTAAGTCCTTTGACTCACCGTTGAAGCTTACGGGTTCATTTGTTACTTGTTTCTTGTTATAAATTAAATAAGAAATCAACCTTATAAAAACAATTGAAATGAAAGACTGCAATTAAAGTTTTATAAATTACAGAATGATAGAATAATAATTATAGAATACACTTTCTATATTTATTTTATAAAACATATAATATTTGAATATAAAATTTCTGAAGTTCCATATTTTAGCTGATAAAAAGAATGTACTCACAGGAGCATATCCTAACTAAATGGAATTAAAAAAACTCAAACAAACAAGTGAGTTGGTGAGATCTTCAAAGTCATCAACAGTTAAAATAAAACAAGCAAACACTATTTTGTAGTGGAGCTAAGGCTAATTATTAGATACAATGATTAGATACTGAATGGGGATCTCTGTTGTTTGTAAATAGTCATTTGAAAGAGTACTGCTAAGGGAATACTTTTAAGAACATAAATACTAGTTTGTATCAGTGAATTAGAACATTTAATGCTAAATTAAAGTTAAAATGGGATGTCTTCCAGCATCATAGCTTCATGGTGGCAATTCTTTTAAAGGTGGCTAGTTAATTAGAATAATAATACATAAGAATATTAAAATTAAATAAATGCAGATGGTACACTTGATTTACAAAAATTATCCTCAGCTTCTTTGAGCAAAGAAAAGTTTGATTTCTCCCTAATTTTACTAGAAATATCCCTAAGATAAAATACTAGCATTTTTGTTTTGACTCTGAAAACAATATACAATCTCTATTAATATTTTATTATATTATTACACCAAAATTAAAACAAGTAATTTTTAAAAGTGTGCAGATTCTCAGTTTCTATAATTTCTTAAATATTGGAATAAAAACCTCCCATATTTCTTCCTTACTGATGAATTTTAGATACTTACTGACAGTATTTCTGTTTCTTTGCCTACTTTTTTACTGTTCAATTTGTAATTTATATTCTCATCACCTCCACAAGCCCTCTCAAGAGCTTCAAAATGATGCAGCTGCTGGGTGGGACAGATGTACTCTATTTCCACTAACATGCTGAGAATAAAAATGATTATTTGTTCATTAACGTTTCATGCCCTATTTTTCAAGATTTACTTTCCCCATACCTTTTGAAGGTTTTGGATCTTGTACAGTTCATCCAATAAATCAGGCATAGTACCTCCTACAAACTTCACAAAAGCATTGCCCTCCAACTGATAAAACTATTGTCTTCATTATTTACATGAAGCTATATCAAATTGGAGTTTCAATTTTTTAAAATAAAATACAGATATTGTTACTGCATTGCTAAAAAACAATAGTAGTTATGCTATATTTTCAAAGTTTATTCTTCCCTACAACATAGGCTAGGTAAATTCACATTGACCATATCTATAAAATACAAACAACCCCAGCTTTCACCATGTTGAGCACCAAAATGGGTGATTAAATTTTTTAAACTAATTTCCCAGCTGCAGGTATAAGATGCAGTATTGTGTATTTGACACGAGTGTTTTTTGTCAGATTAAGCATTGTGAAACTGAGTCCCATAAGAGCACGAGTGCAGCTCCTGGCACCTTGCAGCCTGTCTGGTGTAAAGGACGCGTGCTCTCTGCAGCAAGAGCCACACCTCTCTGTGTTGATCTGAATGTCAGCATGAAATTGAAATGTTTTGAACATGGCTGTCGCTGTGAGCACCTACCCTTAATGAGGAAACAACTCCCTGCTACACACAAGACTGGAGCACTTGTCATAAGCAAGGAATGACTGTGCTACTCTGCACTTCCACTGCTGAGGGACAGAAGTTAATGTTGCTGTCTCTATTCAAGCCACATGTAGAAGGTCAGTTAGGGTTGTCCAGAAATTGGTCAGGGGCTGAGGTCATGGGCAGCTTATGCCATTGATTTAATGCAGAAAACTGTAAAATGTTAAACCAAAATTCACTCAGGGGGAATATACACATTAAATACAAGGTGTAGAAAACCAAGCACGATGTGGAACAGAAGGAAGCCAAGCCAGGTCCCTCTTCAGGGCCTCTCTGCCCTTGAGGAAGTTGACAGCTCCTCCCATTATGTACCCAACCTGATATGTTTGCTCTGTAATTTGAGACTTCATGAAATTAGTGGCATGGTGCTGTTCTTTGTTTGCATTCCCCAAAACTGCCCTCTAACCCTCTGACAGCCTCTAAGCCACCAAATTCCCACTAGACAAATTCCCACTAGATCTCTAATGTCTCATGAAAAGCTCCTTGAGGATAGGCTGTCATTACTCAACACTGAGAACAGACAACTCCATGCTGTTGTGGATGCTTCTATGTCTCCATCTGACATAAATTCATGTTCTCAAAATGATCCTTGGTTTTCTGAGCATATTCTGCAAGGACCTGCTCTTAATATATTTACCCTAATTTCTTTGTCCTACCTTTAAAAATACTAAAGGGCAGCTGGATTTGCTTTATTCTGGTAAATGTTAAGGTTAATGGAATGAGAGTCCAAGAACAAAAAAATGTAAAAATCCATCCCAGAAATGGAAAAAGACACATTTGTTCTTGATTCTCATGAAGGAATCTATCAAAAAGGTTAGTCTACAAAAATGCAGTCCTAGGCAGGAAGGGAGTTCTTTCACTTCACTTGACTGGAGCTATCTGCTACCCATCTTGAAGGGGACAAGTTCTCATATGATTAATTGGGCACAGCTCTTCCACTGTTTTTGCTAGAATTCCTTACAAAGTCTGGTCACAAGAATTGATGTGGCTCTCTGGGTTGGCAGGAGGTAAGATTAGCCAGTTATAGCATGATAAAACTTATAGAAAACAGAAACTCATATCGTATTCATGCTTCTTTTCTATTTTACATCAATTGGATCAATTTTACAATTCAAGCAATATTCTTGAGCTATCCCCCATGACACCACAAAAAACTCAAATAAAACCAAACACTGACATGGGGACTAACAGTTAACCTGCTTAACTCTGAGGGTGGCAGGGAAATAACAAACATCTGCTACTGTAATGCTCTTTTTAATTTCACAATGTCAGTTTGCAGCCAAGAATATTTGCAGAAGTTTTGAAATCAAGAAAAAATAAAAAATTAGATATAATTTTCTAAAAAAATTTTAAAAATTGATTCCTTTATATTATCAAAGAGGAAGTTATGAGATTATAATTTACAAGGACTTCATGGGTACTGGAGTCTAGTAACAGTTTTTAAATCTTCTAGACAAGACAGAACTTTGTGGCTAGAACCTGAAGCTAGCCATGTGTGGAAGCTTGGAAATAAGATGCTTTCTTTTAACAATAAGAATAATTAGCAGACTGCAAAACACTCAGAAGAACTGGAAAACACTAAATCATGGGTTATGTAGTATTTTTCTGAAAAAATATGCTCTTGTTCAGGCGGAAATCTTTCATGGTTTCATTTACACAGGTAATTATTTATTACTAGAATGGGCATGTCTTGTTCCTAAATGTGAATTTCATACCTGTTGCCTGAATTTATCAGATTATGATAATGAAAATATACTCTTGTTGTGTATACTTGAACATACAGGAAACTGTTATGACTCCTGTAAAGTAAAAGTTTCTGAAAGAATATCCACATTTGGAGCAAACAGGATTGGAAAACTCTTCTTAATGTTTTCACATTGAACATGAAACTTTCTTTTCAGTCTTCTGAGAAGCATTATTTTTTTTAAAGAATAGAT
This sequence comes from Thryothorus ludovicianus, assembly GCA_013397245.1. Taxonomy (NCBI): domain Eukaryota; kingdom Metazoa; phylum Chordata; class Aves; order Passeriformes; family Certhiidae; genus Thryothorus; species Thryothorus ludovicianus. The sequence goes on from VZTB01015934.1 coordinate 82,148, forward strand.
TCTCTTTTGTTGTAAACCAATCATCAGTGTCTAAAATTTGACAATGACTTGATAGTCCCCCAGTATAGAACCATTTAAAATGTGGATAAATCCCAAATATAAATAAAACTCATTAATTCAGCTCTGAAGTCTATGTAGATTTGCAGGGCTTTACTGCTACTTACTGTACACAGAAAAATTAACATTTTTAAGAGCTTTACCCAGCCCAGTGGGGCTGCAGTGGATTGATTTCAAACACAGCAGCTGAAGCAAATACACTTCCTTTTTTTTTATTACCATATTTCTACCCAGGGGGCAGCATGCTAATTCTAAATATTTATTATGAAAACCTGTACATCAGTTTCTAAGAAATTGAGATTTCTCTTGATAGTTGCCCTCCGCAGAAGAGTTAAAACCCTCATCTTTAGAAACTCTCCTCGTAAATAGTGCCAAATTCTGTAATCCCACACCTTTGATACTAAATATAAGATTTGCTAATTTGAAGAATTTTTTTCATACCAATGAAGATAGAAGAAGAACCACTAGAATGTATTGTTGTATAGTCAGTTTTTAGATCTAGGTTTTGTACATTAAAATTAGAAATCCTATGTTATCACTGGGCTGTATGTAATAATTCACAGCTCATTACACTACTAATTTAAGACACACATCCAATCTCAGTTTAAGAAATAAGGAGATGGAAAATTCAAAGCCAAATTTGAAATCTGCTAAAGCAACAAAGACATTGCTTCTTTCAACTATGGAAATAGATCCTAGTTCTTTGTCTTAGCCATGGATTCCTTGGTCTGTTTAGCTAGGTGTGATATGGTGTTTTCCCTGCATGGGTGCTCTTAGATGCTCTAAACCATTACCTGAGAAACTGTTCTCATATGGGATAAGCATCCACTCTTGAATCATCTTCGAATTCTTTTCTAATTATATGTCTCCTTTTCAAACATCCTTTTAAACCTGTGAAAAGGTTTTCAGTGTTCTAATTTTGGTCTAATATTGGTTTATGTACATCTCTTTAACACACTTCAAAAAGACTTTCATTGCAATGCTGTACTGAGAACCAGGTAAGAGGGACTCACGTGGAGGGCTAGAGCACCCTCTTCATCTGCTATCACTGCTGAGGTTGTGAGGACAAGCATTTTTTACATCAGTTGATTCTTGGAATCAGTTTTCAATTTTTAATTCTATCATTAAGCTAAATCATGATATAAACACATAATTGATTTGAAATGAAATTCACTGCATATGAATATTAGAATCCAAAAAGCCCTTATTTGGGAGTCAGGCTGTTCACAAATGGGTTGCACATGATCTACAAATAAAGTTCTTTACTCTTCCTTCCTTTTTGTTTCTGCTATAATTTTATAAGACCTTCTTTAAATAATTTTCATTGGTCAACCAAAGTAGTTGCAGCTGACGGAAGAGCTGAAAGAGTTGAACCCAATTTTATGAGAAACAAGGACCACAAAAAGTATTGGCAAAACTATGCACATACCTTGTGTGAAGACAATAGTTACCATGAAGTAGCAACTCTATGAATAAAGCATGCATAAGACCCAGATTTTGAGAACGTCAATTTTTTTAAATCATGAGACATTCCTTTTTCTTTCCTTTAATATTCCATATAATGCACACAACTCATCTCAATATATGCAGCAGTTCTACTGACCTGAATTTCTTTAAATGTACAACAGTAATTCTGTCTCACAGCTAGAAATAAGAGTATTTGGTGGCATAATTAGAAAAATGTCACCTTTTATGTATAAGTGGCTCAAACTAAAGATGGCATTCTTTAGTCTTGAGTGCTCTAACTTTTTAATTTTAATGATATTTTTATGTTCACAGAAAGATGACAAATGACAGTCCAATAAATCTGCACATATGCTCTGCTAGAATATATCCTACTTCTATTCTTGCATGTATTGCAAACTACACTACTCTCACTTCAGTCAGCTAAAAAAGACTGTTAATTATTGTGGTGATGTAATTAAATATGCAGTAGAGTTACTTGAAGTTATTTGAATTAATTTATGTGCTACTTCTGAAATTATTTTTCCAGGGATTCAATTCTGTCCCTAATTTCAAGGCAAAGGTGCAAAAATGCATATGTTCTAAAACAAAGGTGTCTTTTTCCTTGATATAGAACAACATCAGAAATAGAGCCTTTCCTTCATTATCTTATTTACAAAAGCTCTGAATAAAAAATAAAACCATGTGATCAGTCTCCTCCAAATGCAGACAATCATATATCTCTGCATGAGATTCTGCATAAATTTAAAATTAAATAACCCACTATATTACTCAGTCTTCACATAATATTTTACTATATTATTTCTAATCAAAATATTTGAGGATTAGGTTCATTCTAAAAAAATGATTTTTTTGAATATGATTTCTGGTGAGGAAAACTTGCATTTTTTTTGCCCCTTGTCCTTGCTTCATTAAAATTGGAATGGAATAATTTGCCAATCTTACCAGAATATGGAATAGTTTTTCAGATAATATGCCCATCAGCATCCACTGTTTCAAAAAGAACCATTAATTGTTCCATTTTTGTTTAGATGTTTTAGATCTGAAATTCTCACTTTTAATTATGGTGCTGCCTCAAGCTTGGCTAAACTAGCAAAATCCTTGTTATATTTTATTCATAGCAAATTGCCTTCCCCACTGATTGTCTTCTCCCTCGCCCATCTGGAAGATTGGATAAACAGAAACAATATCTCAGTCACCACTACACATCATATCTAAACTTTCTGTGCTGGAACTACTGCTTTAAAACATCAGAGATACATAACAGCACAGTATTTTCTAAGTGCAGACCTCTGCAGAAAACCCATTAAGTCCAACCGCTAGCCTACTGGGCAGGCATTTAAAAAAGAGTAGCCATCAATAAACATGTTATTTAAATTCAATTTAACATTCTTTTAGAGTCAAAGAAATAATCGATGTATTCTGTGTGCTAACTAAACAAAGGTACCAGGGGCCAAGGTATTTATTAACTGTAAGAACAGTTCATTGGCAGGGTTCCTCTGAGCTGCTGTAGATCACAGCATTGGTCTCAGCAGAGAAAACTTGCAACAAACTAATGGGTAGCTGGCCTAAAAAACTTGCAGTGGAAATTCAGGAAGAGTTTTCTGGAGGAATATGTCAACTTTGGTATATATAACTGGAAAGAAAACAACCCAAACTACTAGCAAATGTTTTAGCTGTCATGTACCATGTTTTAGTAACTTTCAGTATATCCAGGAAAAAAATAAAATACACCTTTATTCATGCTTGATTTTTACATCATATAATTCTATTACTCTCTTAAAATGTGATGAATAATTGCTGAGATGATTCTATCTGCTGTAAAGTTAGAACACACTCTCAACTATGCTAATTCCTACTGAACAATTTTTCATATTCTTGGGTGTTTGAAAGCGTATGTCAAAAAATCCAGGATGTATTAAACCCCCTATATCTTATAGAAAATGTCAATAGTTAATATTAAAATTCTAATATATCTGAAATATAGAAAACTACAGTGCATTGAAAGAGTAGTTTGTTAAATTACCATCCTTCATCCTCATTGATCTTAATGGAAAAAGAGGCCACTACTTATGCCAGGGTAAATTTACACCATGACTGATTTCCTTTCTGACATTATTGCTAAACTAGGTACCAGTGTCAAAACTACAATTTGGTCTAAGGTCCAGGGAATAACTGTCTTTTAGTTTTCCAGACTGATCTAGTAGCTCCAATATTGATCTTTGTTAATTGTGATTTGACTAGATGAACTGAACTATATTACTTCTACAAGTTTGAGACTTCGTATTTATATGCAGACACATATTAACAGCAAGATTTTTTCCATTACATTTTTTTTTCTCATGCAGTAACACAGACCTCAAGAGAAATATAAATTGGAAAGTCACAGTTTAAATTCCAATTGGTTTGCGGTTTTGTTTGTTTGTGAGTTTGTTTTGTTTTGTTTTATTTGTGTGGGGGGCTGTTGGTCAAAATACCTCTTGTTTTATTCTTCAGGTTGACTGCATTGGATAAATACTGTGTAAAATCAAGAAATTCAGCAACTCAACTTTTCTCTAAGAAAAGTTTCTAATCTCACTACACCAGCATGAGCTCTTTCAACATTAGAACATATTTTCCTGAATCCAATATCAAGAATTTTCTGAGTAAATGACATTAATTGTATGGATATTCTAGAATATTTCAAGAGACCTAGTAGATGGATATTTTTAGGAGCATGCTGAATCCCCAGGGTTATAAAATCTACTTAGAAAGATAGTAAAATAATGTCATTTCAAGCTATCTGAACTCCCTTTTTATGTATTTAAACCATGCTCACATACTTAATTTGAAAAATCTAGTGCTTTTTTTACGTTCTTTTAAATGTAGTAGAAAATTATACTGTGGGTCACAGTGCTTCCTTAAGAGAGTTCTCTCACTCTTATGTTCCTGTCAGTTTGTGATGTGCAATGAATGAAGCCTTTATGCCTCTTCAGCACAGTAGGCTGTAAATTAATAGGTGCAAAGAAAGCAATAGTGTTCTGTGAATTAAGTGTCAATTTTGTGCCTCTGTACTTCTCACTTCATACACGACTCACATGCTGATCTTAACAGCTAAGTGGTCTCTGTGTCCTTACAGCTAACACAGGCTAGAGATTATATGAGTTCAGTCACTACTATTAGCATGAAGTTTACTTACCCTCCTCTCTATTTTAAGATCAAAATCCTTATAACACCTTCAACATACTTTTATGCATACGGATCCTAATATGTATTTTTATATATATTATTTAGCAAAAAATGTCAAGAGATAAGTGATGGATTTCAGATATGCTTTCTTCAAATACAAGCCAAAGAAATTTTGCAAGATTCCTATGAGAGTCATTATCATAAACTAAATATATTTATTGAGATTTGTGTTTGCAGCAGGACAGCAGGACTCAATATAATTTTCTTTTTTTTTAAATCAGATAAACCTCATACATACGTGTATATATATATATATATATGAAATAGAAAGGAAAACCATGATCCCTTTTTCCCTTCAGCACTTCCTTTCTTCCAATGCAATGCGAGCAACTCAGAGACCACATACAAATTTGGATGCTACATTTCAGCTTTTTTTTGAAACCACTAATTGCACTCTTTTTTCTTCTCTTGATTATAGCCATTTCAACAAGTAGAATCTGCAAGTTCATCACTGCAGAGCTCATCTCCTTATATATTATATACTACATTATTTATAATACATTATTTATTTATATCTATATATAAAAAATATATATATTTATAAATAATAAAAACCCCCACAACAATCAGACATGTTCCTCTGTATCAAAACAATTTTAAAAAATGGCACTAGGATGCTGAAAGCAAAAGGAAGGCAATGAACAAGATGGTGGAAACAAATGTAATCCTATCGTAATATACCAATTTCCCTAAAGCTTTGCTTTCTTAACCATAATCAGGTTCCATCTTCTCTCCTACATAAATTTTAGGGAGGGTGAACTGTTCACTACCTGTCTCATCCACACTATT
>VZTB01015934.1:87720-101719 GCA_013397245.1 Thryothorus ludovicianus
TTAGTTTCCATTGACTCCAAAGATACTGAGCAGTGTTCACTGTATTTCCCTGAGCCTGCTAACAATTTACTTAGAACTGAAGATAATTCATTTTTTCAAGTAGGCATTTGAATGCCTGAAGAAAAAGCATTTTAGAACATGATGATTTTGATAAATATAGCCAAGTACAAGATATATCACTGATGATATCAGCTTATTAATCCTTATTGTGGGAAAAGAGCAGAAGTGAAGAAGCTGTTTATCTATGTATGTTTGGGTTTAGCAACTGCTTTTAAAAAAAGAAGAAATAGCTATAGACACTGAATTAAAACTTGCTATTTCCCACTCAGGGAATTTTAAAACACTCTGGAGAGCAATACTTTTAGAACTAGAGTACACCAGTTGCCTGTATGACATTTTTAGTACACATAGCTGATGTCCTATGCAAAACACTCTGCCAATTTTCTGTATAAATTCCCTAATACTTGAGTGGGGATAATCCTTTCTGAGACTGTGCTTAACAGCTCTGAGACCAGCGAGACATTGTCTCCAAGATCACACAACTCCACAGGAACTCAAGTTCAGTACTTTCTTTGCAAACTTTTGATACACCATTTTGATCATGACAAAAGCACATACTTGACTTAAAAAAAAAAAAAAAAAAAAGCTTGGGGATAAATGTTTTTCAATCCTTTATCTACCAGAAACCAGGATCAACTGTGATTCGTCCATTCTTTTTTGGGATAGCTTTTAACAGATTTTAAGCTTAAACCATTTAACACAGCAGAAAATGCTGAGGGAGGATGCAGAAATAGGACACATTTGTGGGAGCAAAGTGAGCAGTGGGAGCATGGGTATTGCCAACAAAAAACAGCTAGGGGAAACCTGGAGAGACAAACATCAGTACCAAAGGCAGCAACTGACAGGACTCAGAAGATGGGGAAAAGATGAGTTCCACTGAGCCTTTTAAAGGGACATGGAGTTTGTCATATTACTTATTTTGGGTATTTTTCTATCATTTATTCAGTTTTCAATATGTAAATCCCTTCTGATGATGTCTGCTGTAGCAAGAGTTTGAACGAATAATTTATGGATGAAATCTGTTAGTAAAACTGTATTTAATTAATAGAAATTTCATTCTAATCAGGTAAATAAACATATTATGAATTAAAAAGTGTGCAAAGTTCTGTCAGGATTACTATATTTTTCAGTCTTAAAAAGCTCTTCATAAAGGCACACAATCTATATAACTCATTCACCTTAACATTTCTTTGTCCTTCCAATGTATCTTGGGGATTCGGAACTGGATAGTGCTCTACGGTAAATCAGTTTAAAACATTTTTGTGTTTCTATATATATTTCATAGGTTGGGTTCAAGTGCTAGATAGCATTATTGCTAGTTTTTAAATGTCATAGATTATGTAATTTTTACATAGTAACTGAAAACATTGCAACGTGAAAGTCAATAGAAAGAATTTGAAGGTAACTATGCAACTTGTTTTCCTGAAAAAAAATGTTTTATGGCAGATCAGACAGGCGGGTTATCTAGTAAAAAAGCCTACTTATTGCTTTCCTAACCAAAACAGCTAATAGGGGAAATCCATTTAAAAGCTAGAGAAAGGTAAGAGCTTCCAAAAAACTAGCAGGCAGAAAGACAGCCCTTTACCAATAACTCCAAGACTTGCATATAAGTGCAGAATTTCCCTGGTGACACAAAAAAAGAATGATGGTCATGATGTCTCCAAGCAGGCTAAAGTAAGGAATTACACATAAATTACTAAAAATTTAATACTTTCCTCAAATTAAAAGGCTGCACTCTAACTGCCTTCCCTTTGCTGTGTGACCATGGCACCTGATAGCAAAGGAAACAAAAATAGTGCCTTATATTGGCACGGGTGTGTCCCAAGACTTTTTCTGGTGTAGAACTACTTTTATCGAAGGTGATCCACAAGTGATACATCTTTTAACAGCAAACCAATAGATGGTGCTCTTTAGCTGTCTAATTATGTAATTCTGAGCTAAACACTCAGCTCAGATGTCTGGATCTACTGCCCTACGTGTCTATTGAAAAGATGATCCACACCACTCCTCACACATTACTTTGCTATGGGCCTCTCACAAGGAGGGTGCTAATTAAGATAACAGATCTATAAACAGGACAGGAAGCATGCAAATTGAAATTCTACTAGTTTGAAATATATCTCATTGTTTGGGCTGGTGTATTTAGCTAAGAAACACAAAACAGTATCCAGCTGTTCTAGGAGCTATTTATTAACACAGAAACAAGACACGAGTTTCAGATGACTCCAGGTACTTATGTCAAATTGTATGCCAAGATTATAACAATTCATTAGTGCTGCTTCCAAATCACTCTCAGATCCACATACATTTTTATGGCCTTTCACTATAATATTGAAATGATTTATAAGGAAGTCTCAATAACCTTAAAAGTAATTTTAAACAGTATTAGGAAATTAATTTAGACTAAAAAGTATGAAGTGTAGTTCATTCTCCTGAATTGGCAAGTACTGACAAAAGTGTGAAGGATACTAATTTTGGGTTTAAACTGAAGTACAGTAAGATAAAATCAGTATTATAAGGTCAAAGAGAAAAAAAATTGGAACAAAATTCCTACAAAATTAGGATTCTATGTTAAAAATAATAATTGCAGAAATGTTCTTAGTATCATAATCACTTTTCATGCACAGTGTAACAGTCGAAGAAAATTTGATGATCTTGTAAAAATTATGGGCAAGCCACACTTACATGAAAAAGCCTGAGTTAGTCCTATCTATGCCCATATTGTTGTCCAGCTTTACCTAAACTGCAAATAATAATAAAAATGCCAAGCTTCCATCTCAAGGAAGAGTCTTGGGAAAGACTAAGAGATTTTCAATAGGGTGTTTTCCCTAAGTAAGCGATTTCTATTTCCAAACTGTTCAGCTAAAGTCTGGATTTCAAAGATACTTCAGATACTTCTCAATACTATCTTTAGATCCAACCTTGATTTAAACTATATAACTGTATAACATATAACTTCTGCAGTGGTCTAAAGGGACATGTTGGAAATATTATAAAAGTTATATTTAATGTTCGGGGTTTATTTTTGGTTTTTTTTTTAATGTTCTAATAATTCACAACACAGGAGCCCTTCAGACACAAAAGATCAACCATTTGGTGGTCTTGGAGATGGGCTCCACCCATACCAGAGGCAGTCTTTCTCCCACAAGTTATGCTCCCACAAGTACTATTTGTGGCATTGCAAGCAATAGCTTTCCAACTCAAAATAAATTTATTGTACACCTAAAACTCCTTATGTAATAGCAAACTAAACAAATTATTCAAATTCAAAAATATTTCTTTCACCTACAATCTAATTAATAATATTTCTGCTTCTTTTACAGTCTAAAAAGTCTTTTCCATGTCCTTCACATTCATTTTGCACTGATGTTCCTCTTTTTAAGCCTGTTGACACTTATATTGATTCAAAGCAGAATTAAAAATGTGATCACCTATATTTATTCAAGATCCAGAGCTAAATAACTGCTCTCTAATTAAAAAAAAAACAAACAACAAAAACCCATTCAAAACTAACCAAAAAGCTCCAAATAAATTAACCTTGAATATCTTTGACATTATGTACATAAAATAAATAATACGTCTTAACTCTTTTATAAACTAATTCCATTAGGATAGACCATATAAGTGATTTATAAAATAATAAAATGTAAACAAATCTCTTATTCCTTATCAATGCATTGGACATTAAACCAACAATCAGCTATATAAAATGGAAATTGTCAGAAAATCTTACAGAAGGTTTAGAAACGTGTGGCATATAAGTAATATAAAAATATTGCTATTATATAGGAGTAAGATGTATAATCTATATATTTACTACAACATAAAAGCTCTTATATACATATTTTATAGATATATGAGAATACTTTCCTTCAGCATTTAGATTCCATTTGCTCTTGCATTTCCATTGCTTTACTTAAAAAAACAAACACATCCTGTTTTTACTGCAGTCATGCTGGAACTGCTTCTAACCTTGCTGATATGCTTGGAGAGGGTAATCCAGACATATTGCATCATACACTAAAAACACTAAAGAATAATCAGTCTGAAATTGCTTTCTTAATTCTTGCTCTCTTTCTAGCTTTTACATTGCTCGTATATGTCTCTTTCTTCACTTATTCTACTGCAAGTATTCCTTTAAGGGGAAAAACAATCCTAATTACCAGACCGTGGCAATGGAATATGTGACTCCTAATACAGAATTAATGTCTAAAGCTGTTGACATGATGCCAGATACAGTAAAAGGGAGCAATTAAAAAAAAGTCACGTTTTTAGAAGATAAAACCCCTAGACCATTAGTTTTAAGTATGGAACAACTTCCCATTTAAACACACAGCTGATTTTAGCATATTACAGAATGCACTACATTTAGCATGGCTCTAATGTCGCTATGGTAACTGTTCTGGCTTAAATATAGCTGAATGTGTAGCTTCATTCCAAATTTTCCAATAATCCTTTAAACATTTCTTACAGAACTCCCCATAGCTTCTCCAGACTTCATCAGTGATCCTGTACTAATCCTGCACCGGTATCACTGATACCAGTGCTGCTCATATTATCTTCATCCACAACATGGAGAGTGGGATAAAGTATCCCGTCAGCAATTTGCTGATGACGCCAAAATGTGTGGTGATATTGACACACCTGAAGAACAGGATGCCACTCAGACGTACCAGGACAAGACTGAAAAGTGGGCCCATGGAAAACTCATGAGGGTCAAAAATGCCAAGTGTAAGGTGCTGCACCTGGGTCAGGACGACCCCTGATATCAACCCAGGCTGGGGGGTGAACAGATTGAGAGCAGCTCTGCCAAGAAGGCCTTGGGGGTGCTGGGGTATTAGAGGCTGGACATGAAGCTCACATCGTGTGGCCCTGAAAGCCAAGTGTGCCCTGTGCTGCATCAAAAGCACCATAGTCAGCAGGGCAAAGGAAGGGTTTCTCCCCCTTTGCTCTGCTCTGATGAGACCCCACCCGGACTGCTGAATCCAGCTCTGTGTCTCAGCATAGGAAAGACGTGGACCTCTTCAACTAAGTACAGACAAGGACCACAAAAATGATAAGGCTTGAACACCTCTCACATGAGAAAAGGCCAAGAGAGTTGTGGCTGTTCTTGGAAAGAGAAAGCTCTGTGGAGATCTCATTTCAACCTTTCAGTACTTAAAAGAGATTCATAAGAAAGAGAGGAACAGATTCTTTTAGCAGAACCTGATTTGATAGGACACAGAGTAATGATTTTAAAGAGGGTAGACTACATATAAGGAAGACTTTTTTTGACTGCGAGGGTGAAGGGAAAAGGTTGCCCTGAGAGGTGGTAGATATCCATCCTCAGAAACATTCAGGGTCAGGACTGAGCAACCTGATCCAGTTAAAGATGCCCTTGCTCACAGTAGAGGGGTAGTATTACTAGATATGTTTTAAGGTTCCTTCCAACTCAAATCATATTACGATTCTATGACCTTAGGAACACACAATAAATACAGATTTTAGTGATCAGTGCTAAATGACGATCTCCAATATACCACAGAAAACAAGAAAAATGTTAAGATTGAATTCTAGGAGAAATAAAATTCTTATTATATCTCTGTTCCAATGTAAAGCTAATCAATATTGCACGAGATCAATGCAGAATATTTCCAATGCCTTCTGCCCATATTCTACTTCATCTATTACCAGAAATCAAAAGCATAAGTAAAAGTGTCTATAGAGGCTCTTACACAAAATCAAATGGACATACTTTAATGTTCTGTAACAAAATTGCATTAGATCTTCCCCTTCAAGTTTTCAGCTTCTGATCCTTAGAAGCCCTAAGGAGAAAACTTTGTCATTGATGATTTTCGTGCATGTCTGTGCATGAGTGAGAGGCAAGGCAGTACTCTTACATTGCACTTCAGACAGACATGAGCACTTAATTTGATACCAAGCTGCTTCACTGACTGCCATTACACAACTTTTACTCATGTGGAAATGTTAGAGAGTAATCTTCTGATGATGCCTTTTCCTGGTCTTAAGAAATTGAGAGCCAGACACACTTAAGGGATAAGGGGTTTTACCTCAGTATTTACCTGAGTATTTTAAGGAGTATTTTACCTCAGGATCCTTATGGTGCACGGTTTTGCCAAGGAGGAATGTACTGCAATGCACACTCACAATAAATCACGTATACAATGTATAGACCTTACAGATTAGCATATGTAGCAAAGATGCCCCAAAGGCAGGCCTGTATGAATGGTGTGATATTCTCCCATCCAAAGAATTTCCCCCTGGATGGGTCAAATCTTTAGTTTACAGGATATGTTCTAGAGAGGATTTGGTTTCCCAAGGTAATGTGGGGCTTTCTGGCCTCCTGCTATGAGGCCTTTAGGATGTTTAGTCTCCTGGCCTAACTACTAGGGCTATGCTAAGTAGAACTACAAGTATGGAATTGCAAGTATGCATCCCAAGAGTACTGAGGGTACATAAAAGATATATAAAAGGCAAAAAAATAATTTTAGCATCAGTGACATATATCTACATGTGTCTTTAAACCAAAGTTTTTATATAGTTGCCAAGTATAGTTACCACACACTTTTATTGATAGATTTTCAAAAGTTCAGATGCTAGCTAGAATTTCACAATTATTAATATATTATACTGTCTAGCCTGTTATGACATCAAAATAATAGTGGGATTTCTTCCTATCTCTGGAAAGGCATTCTGAAGATAATAACCATCAGTCATCTGTGAGATCTACATTTTTATAGGCTAAATTTTATAGCAATGGTGCATATGTCAAGCACAAGGCACTTTCAGGGATGAAAAGGATGAAAAACCTGCATATGTAGGCTGCAAAGAAATCATAATACAAACTGTTCCACAACTTAATCCACTCCCACAGGCAGAACTATTGCCTTTTCCTTAGTGCAGAGAATGTAGATTTAGTATTACAATTACTAATCCCTAATATTGCTAAGCAAACAGTTTTAACATCAGCTAACATAAGATAGTAATGCTTGCATACATGCATACATGTGGTAAGACTGAATTTCAGCCTGTTTAGAATAAGATGTCATCTATTAGCTGTTTTCATATTCCTGTTTCACTCTGGCTGACTTTTGCTCACTACTTTCATTGCTGAAGTACAATTTCATTATATGTTATTCAAGACACAAGACCAGAAAATGTTCTTATATCAAGTTCAAATATGTAACATGAATTAAATGCTCACTGATAAGATACCTTACAAATACAACTCTGGCAGATGGAAGAAAATAAGAGGAAGGACAAAGATGTGGAAAGAAACAGAAGAAAACTAACTTTTTTTCAAGTTCTGAAAAGTGAAAGGGTCCAAAAAATAAGCATTAAATGTGGTCATTACTAAAAGGTAGAAAATATCTTAAATATATTTTGATATCTTTTTAGATAGGCACCAAAAAACAAAACAAAACAGGAAGATCTTTACAAGATCTCTGACTTACCATATTGAAGGTGCTTCTGTTCCACTGATTTCTAGGAAGTCATATCCTTCCTCTAATTGGAAGTCAGTAAATACCAAAGCAATGGTGTCTCCTGGTTCAGCCAATATGGTCCAGGTGCAATCAGCATTATTCTCATACTCAGAAGGGAAGTGTGGACTTGAAATAGTTCCACTTGTCCCACGTAGTGTCCCTCCACAGGCTCCTTCAGCTGACAAACAGAATAACAATTACTAATGAAGCTGCACTTCAAACAAGTGAAGCACCATCCTTGTTTCTACCACAGCAAACCCAGCTCTTGTCTGTCCACTGAGGATCCATAAACACATGCACACACAGAAACAAAATGTTATCCAGGCAAATGGAATGGAATATTGTCTGGCCTTTAAGCAGCAGAGTTGTTTAGTTTGGGTTTTCTGACTTTTTTTCCTTGTTGGTGCCGCTTCAGCTCCAGACCAAACATGAATGAAGGTTAGCAGGGACACCTATTATGAGATGATTTGGAGAACCTGGCTCTGCGAATGTGTGCACAGAAGCGTAAAGAAGAACTGGGCACAAAATCATAGAAACACTCTTCGTGATACAAATTTTAAAATACTGAATCATTATTTTCTTTCATTTATTTCTTATAACAAAAAAATTCTGCAGAAAAAATAATATGAATTGAAACTCTGTCCTAAACTAGGAAGCATTAATAACATCTTACTATCATTTCTCTTTTTTTTTTTTTGTTCTAAATCAAGATGTCTACAGATGACAAAGTACTTTGGAAGATTTTATTGCCAGATGGATGTTCCAAGGTTCATGCATCATCAGGTAATAATATATATTATTAAAGATTATTAACAATTTTTTAAATCAAAAGCATAGGAATTTACTTTTAAACCTTGAATGCTATTTAATATTTTGCCAAAGGATTTAACAAATGTCTTGTATTTTCCTTGCTCATTTCATTGAAAATTTTAAAAACTTGATGATTATCAGCAGTATTTATAGTAAAACATATAATTAAAAGCCCCCAAAAAAATGTCATTCATACAATTCATTGACATAAGAAATTAAAAATTCATCAGGTGGCTTTTGCTGTTTGATAATGTGGCTATGAAAGCCAAAGCAATAGTAATTAAAATTATTTCTGCATAGGAGAAGGATCAGAAGAGACGCATTTTTTTTTACCTGTTTTATCATCTTTACTTAATGCTACTATCATTAGGTATTATTTGCATACTAAAAGTGCATATGGAGATTCAAAAACACATACCTTGGCAAAGTGCATAACACAAGGAACTTATAATCTAATTTGGATAATAACTGAATAGCTAATTAAGACAACAGAAAAGGGTAGGAGTAGAGCTGCTCTTCTCAATCATATTTGAAAGCCTGTCAGTGAAAATGTGTTTCAAAGGAAGATTTGAAGGAAAAAATGATTCATGAATCAAAGCAAGAGGAATACTGGATCCGGACATTAGAAAAAAGAGACTATTAAAAGGGGCTAAATAGCCAATAAGTGACTGAAATAAATGGAAGAATTCAAGAAAGGCAGATACAGAATAATTTCTTCAATGTTTAAGTAATTATAGAGCATTAATTTGACCAAAAAGAAGAGAGAAAGCTACTGGATGCCTCAAATAGGTATCTATCTTTATGCTTTCTTCCTATTTCATGTGCAAAGTAAATTTTGGCATACACAGCTCTAACATAACCTTGCCTATCAAAGCCTTATTGATTTAATTTCTTGACACACAAGTTTTTCAGAGGAGGCCATGTTTTTCAATAAATTTCATATCTTACTTTCTACACCCTGATATTTATGTTTGTTCTTTTTTAAAACGGTGGAATAGAGCTGGAATAGATCAACTTTCTTAAAAGATTTCTTTTTGTTAGTGAAATGAGGCCATTTCTGTGATTCTTTCCTCAATTTCTGGCTTTTTACATGAGTCATATTGAAAGGGCCATTGTGCTCTGAGGAATGAAAAGGGGAAAGAAAGTGAAAATTAAAGACCCGTGGATAAAGCTGAGAATCCAAGTAAAATTTCCTGGTGCATAATACAATCAAAGATTAAAATAATTTGAAAACTACTGCAAATCTATAATAAATCAGAAAGGAGAATAGAGATTTGTTACTGAATGATATCTCAAATTACTCTTTTTCCCTGTGTGTGTGTGTGTGTTTCTTCTTTTATTTGATGTTGCGGTTTTGCTTTTTTGTTTTCACTTTTTTAAACAACTTTCTAGCACTTCATTTCAGATCATCATCCAACACAGAAAAGAAAAACAAATTAACTTTATACGTCTTGTACCTGCAGTTTTAAGTTTCAATTTCTAACACATAACAGTTCCATTTGTATTCTTGAAAGCCAGCAAGAAGACTTTTCCCATGCAGTGTAACCAGCAAGATAAGCAAAATCCTAAGTCAGCCATATCTCTTTGTTTCTAGATGTTGCTGTTAAATTTTTTATGACAGCATCCTCAATTATACCATCTCTGCCTGTGTTTGTACTGACATAAATTAACATACTAGTAGCAAATACAATATTCCTCACTGTTCATGCTACAGAGCCTTTGAATAATCTTCCAGCTCTAAAGCTCAGAATTTTACAGATGAACCGTATTTTTTATTTCTGGCAACCACATGCAAAAATCCAAATTTTTACACTGTGCTCACAAAATGAGAGCCAAACCTACAGCTTTCTGCCCAAAGGGATACTTAGCCCTTTAATCTATTCACAACACCATTCTGAAGAAATCTGCAAGAAGTCAAGCTAACACTGAAATGGAAAGAGAGCATTAGTCAGCTAGGTAAGACCACAGAAACCAGCCTGAACCAGAGAGTATTTTCTCTCTGAGAGATGTGGATATGCTTTGGGAATTTCCTTCATCACAAGTGGCACACAGGGTAAGGTAATCAGACTGTTGAATAGTAAAACTTAATACATTGCTTAAGTGCAGGCAGGCAGGATGTGGCTGCACTGGTCAGTGGGTGGGACACAAACTGTCTGGTCTTACACAGCTGGTCCCAGAGCGAATTGGCCTGCTTGGACTGATAGTCAATTTTGGCCACAGCCTTCTTTCTCTATGTCATGCTTTTGAGAGAGTTTGTTTGAGCAAGTTAGTGCTCAGGAATCTTAGTGAACCACTGTGCTTGCAGTAATTTGATAGCAGATAGTGCCTGAGGCTTCATGAATTCAAACTCAATGTGATTTACAAATTGCATTTTAAAATGTGCAAGTAATTAATTCCAAACACTTATGGTTATTTTCAAGTTGTAAGCAACTGCACAAAGTGCTGTTTGTATCAGCATAAACGACTACTTGAAGCATAAAGCTACAAACATTTGGATCTCTCAGTAGTCAGGAATTAAGTGCACTGAATTTGGAGAATATGCATCTCATATAAAGTACACATGCAAAAACATACGGCTGGAAACACTTGACAAAAAAAAAAATGTGTACTGTATAGATGTGTAGCTTAGAGAAAACAGATAAACATATCCATCATGTTTATGCATGAAAAAAATCAAAAGTACCACTATGGGAGTCAATGAAAAACCTTTCATTTTTCTTCAAACTAGAAAGAATAATTTCATCAAAAATAATAATCTGACAGTTTTAGTAAGCTGTGTTTTTACATAAATAAATCTAGCTACAAATGAGATGCAAGCCTTGGTGAGCTGATAGCCAAGGATGAAGTGAGAACCAAACCAGTATCTTAGAAAACTTCCTTTGAATTAGTTTAGGTATTTTTTAAACATTCAATCATTTTTTGCAGGACCTTTCTCTCTTCGTTTCGCAAATGCTTTCCAGAGTGTAATGTTCTATATTCTATATGCCTTTTTAAAAATACCACATAATAAAATGTTTAGGCAAATAAAATAACATTTATTGCATTATAAAAACAAAACAAAACAAATAAAAAACCCTTAATATTAACCTAACCTTGCAAAATTTACTTAAAATCTTTCAGAAATCATTTGGAATTTCCATTTAAATATTCGTATTGGCTTTTCCACTTAAAGTTTATATTGAAAGCTCTTCATGTGATAAATCACATCACTACTCTAGAAACATAACTGATAAAAAACAGTGGTGATTTAAAGTACGAAATTCATAGTAATAAAGCTTTTTCTTCTTATGCAATTAGTAGTCATTTCCTTATCTATCACTAGCAATGGCATAGGTACAATTAAAAGCTTGAGTGATATTTTATGAATCGTTATCAAATGACATACTGTCATTTTGAGTCACATTTTATAAGTCTTATCTATTAAAGAAAATTGCAGCTTTGGAGGGTTCTAAATGAAGTGTAGGCCTAAATAATTTAGCAAACCTTATTAAAAGCTTCTCTGAAATAGTTCTTTCTTTATCGAGGCTGGAGATCACATCCATGTAGAGATTTGGGATTTTGGCTGATGGCAAGTTGAATGTGAGTGAGCAATGCCCTGGCAGCCAGGAGGGTCAGTCTTGTCCTGGGGGCATCAGCACAGCAATGCCAGCCGGGCAAGGGTGGGGATTGTCCCACTCTGCATAGCTCTGGAATGGCCCCACCTCAGGTCCTGTGTGCAGTTCTGGATGTCTCAATATATGGACATCAAAATATCGGAGTGTGGGCAGAGGAGGTCTTGAGGGCAAGACTTAGGAGGAATGGCTGAGGCCATTTGGCTTGTTCAGCCTGGAGAAGGCTGAGGTATGGCCTCATGACCATCTGTGGCTTCCTCTAGGCAGGCAGCAGAGAGGGACACGCTGACCATGGACAGGGCATGAGGGAACACAATGAAGCTGTGTCAGAGGAAGCTCAGACTGGATGTCAGGAAAAGGTTCTTCTCTGGGAGACCGGCCAGTCACTGGATCAGGCTCCTCAGGGAAATGGTCATGGCACAGGCCTGCTGGAGTTCAAGGAACATTGCAGTGTTGCTCTTTCTTAGCCATGTGTTTTAATTTCAGGCTTTTAGGTAACTAGAGTCAAGGATCCTTATGGCTCCCTTCCAACTCGAGACATTCTGTTTCTAAGATTTATTCAGTTCTTTATTAAATGGCATTTTTCTGTAGTTTGTTTCTGACAAAGTAGGCAATTGTACTTCACTTAAAAAAAAATTGCATGTGCAGAGAACACATCTATGAAATAATGATGAATAATTACTTTCATAAACACATGTTGTGTATATTTAAAAAAAACTTAGTACAAGGAGTTTGATAATAACTTTTTTTAAAGTAGGACTCTAAAATCATTTTAAAACATTTTACGGACAAAAACATAAAAACAAGCCATAGTATATCAATGAAAAGTTTAAAAATAAATGTTAGTGTGTCATTGCCAACAGTAAAGCTGCTAAACTGCAGATTCAGAATGACCAAACACATCACAAACTGTTACAATGGTGTAGCATTATGCATTCATCTGATAGCTCATTTATCTAATTTAATTCCAACTGGCAGAAAGCTATTTAACCATCAAATATACACCTCAATTTCCTTATCTTCTTTACTGTTTTAGGTTTTTACAGACTTTATTTTGAATCTGCGAAATCCAACACCTCTGCTTCTTTTCTGTGTTATAAAAAAGAGAAACTCGCTAGAAGTTGCTTGGGTTTTATTCTATCATCACTTGAATCCAGATGTACTGCATCTCAGCTAAGTGCTCTAATCAGCTTGCCTCCCTTTCTCAATTTCTTATCTTGCTGTTGATCAACTTCACATAAATTAAATGCTCATTAGACCATGCATCTAAGATTAATTTTATTTCTATCTACATGGTTGTCAAAGGGTACTTCAAAATAATTTGGATTGCTCTCTAAGTAGAATTTTGGAGGGTGGGTTTGGTTAAAATTTCAGAAATTACTGTGGTTTAGCAAAACAGAATCTATTTTACATATATTAAATAATCATATTTCTCACATGAAGCTAGTAGTATGTACAAAATAGAAACACACAAATTATTGCAATTTCTGTAAGGACCTGTGAGCAACTATTTCAGCTGTAGCACTACTTTGAACATTTTAGCTTTGAGATTCCAGTGAGCTTGATCTAAATAGACCACAGTGGGATCATTCCACAGTTATGGGTCCGGAGAATACTGGACTGAGATGGGTAATCTTGCATTGGTAATTTTATTTATTTATTTACCTTTAATTTTTTATTCTGTCATATCGGTTTGTTATATTATAAAGACCTATTTCCTCTCTATCTTCTCTGGACAGGATATCTGTCCTGGGTTGATGCTAAAATTGTATCCCTATTCGTCTGTTTAGCTCAGAAATAAGTGTTGTACCTTTAAAATTAGAGCTGAGAGTGAAGGAGATGCGGTGGAATGTCTGAGGTGGTTGTTTTCTAAACATAAAGATCAGAGTTTTCAGTTTTCCTTGACATGGCTGTGTTGTGGGCAGTGTGTGGACTGCAGGAGAGAGCTCTCCTTTGCTTTTTGTTAGTTTTTGGCTGGCTGAGGCAGAGAAGTTCTCTGGACTGCCTTTTTTTTCTTTTTTCTTAGAACTATTT
>VZTB01015934.1:120892-184712 GCA_013397245.1 Thryothorus ludovicianus
CTTTTTTAATTTAATATTACTCTCAACCTCATTTTTCACAACTGGCCATTTGGAGTCCACACAAATAATCAAATAATGTTCTGCATCTGACTAAAATCTATACTGGTCCAATTTGTAGTTTATTTGTTCAATAATAGTCTACTAGTCCTCTACTCTGTAGAGGACTAACTCTCAGGACCATCTGGATCTGGAGATGACACAGATATTCATCTACCTCTTCTTATGAGATTCTGGCTGTAACTGACACTTACTGATAGACACAATTTTAAAAATTTCCATGAATTCTCCAAAACTGCCATTCTTGTCGGACTCTAACACCATCAAAGTGGTAAAAAACCCAAAAACAAAAAAGAAGAAACTCATTAATTCTTTGCAATGTTTTTATGTACTATGAAATTCTGTCCACTTTGGTTGTCATTGTATATTTTCACCATAAATGCAAAACAGCACATAGAACACCAGAAGATATTTTCATACACCTCAGTTTTGTCACAATCTTGGCAGCAAAATTAGTTTTGTGGCTATTTAAACAATGAAGCCATCTGTGAGGCTGGTGCCACAACGAAGGAAGTTTGCTTTACTGCAATACTAGTTCAATGTGCAGCTAAAGAAGATTGTCTGCTATTATTTGTATAAAAGATTATTTACTGGAAGCAAGGAAAGAGAGTTTAATACTGAAACTGTCCCAGAACTCATTAATTTTTTGTTTGTTTCTGTACTACAAGCATGCAAGGGGGTAAAGCTGTTCTCTGAATCTTAAAAAAAAAAAAGTCTCTTCTACTGAAAACCCCAGAAGACTGTTTCACTGGAGATCGTGTTGCACCTCCAGAGACTTCACATACAAGTGAGTCACTAGATAAGGCTAAGGAGACATGATGACTACACTGTACACTAAAACTGAATGGAACTGAGGCCAGCTGGCACATTATTAATAAACTTTCTGAGCCTGCAAAACAGGATGGCTGTGTCCAGATTGTCTGTTCGGAACAGCCAACAGGCCTCACCAACTTCTGAATCATTCCCAAGAGTTGTTCAGGAAAGTTCTATTTGGCCCAAACAAGACTCATGCTGTGATCCACCCAACAGCAATATAGATGGCTGTCAGTGCCTCTTCCCACATCCTGACAGGGAGTGTGCTCTGCTGTAGACAAGGACACAGGGCCTGTATCGGCTGCTCACTCATCCCAGACAAGGAAGAGTATTGGCAGCTCCTGTGGTAGATGGAGATAAACTTTTGGATGGCTGTGTGGTCACTGCTGAATCGGTTTGCTATCTGTTCGAGAACACTTTGCTCCTGTTTAGTTTATTTATAATTCTATAATACATCCCACAGTGAACAGAAAGAAGCAGTAACACCATCTTTCCCTTTACAATGATTATGCAGGGGAGAAGTCATAAAATTATCTTTGCTGCCATCTCTGATGGAATGGAACAACCTTCTCACAAACATAACCAAGGAGCTTTTGGGGTTTCTTTTCAATCTATGCCTATCCCCACCTGCTTAAGTATCCAAAGAAGAGAAAATTAAAAAACAGCTAAAAGTATATTCCCACAGGATGAAAAAGAAGGAAGCAAGGATAAAATCTACACTGTACATATAGCAAGGATCATAGCTACACAAATGCAAAAGACTTAAATAGATAAAATAGGCTTCTATTTTTTTTCCCTGAGGTTTTCATACTACTCTGTCACCTGGAGAATAGCTACCTAGGGCATTTTATGGATTTCTGTAGTCTGAAAGGTATGGGTTCTTGCTGCACTGTCCCTCTAAGGTGTAACCTGGCACATCAATTTGTTTTACATAAACCCTGGAGAGAAAGTGATTTTATGTATCTCTCTGCTAATACTAACCTATTAATTTTTCTCCCCAAAAAGCAGTTCTGTAATCTGCCAGCTGTTAAAGGACAGAGAAGAGAAAGCTTTCTATTCATTCAGTAGTCACAGCACACCTTTTTTTAGCTAAACCAGTTTTCAATTTATAAAGAGCTTGTCAAGGTGATAGGAAACATCTCAAGAGACACACACACTGTGCCTTCATCATTCACCTGCATTTTTAATCTGGTTCCAAGGCTGGCTGTGCAATACATCCCAACAATACAAGAAGTCTTTATGAAACCAACAAAATACTTAAAATTATCAAGTGCCCCTTCAGTATCCCAAATATATGGCATTTTGGGTTTTAAAAATCTTCATGGTTTTTCACAGTTGGAAAATCAGGTTTAGAGTTTGTTGGCATTTACTTTAGATGCTGAATGCTGAAGCAATACAGGTAAACTAATAATGCTGTAAGAATTACTACACATTGAATTGCTCCTCAAAATACTTTCAATAAGAGCTAAAAATATAGCTAAATAAATAAATAAACGTATTTTGGAAACACTATTTTTATGGAACATAATCAATGTGGTAGGAGTTTAAAAAATTGTATGTGACTAGAGTAGGTGATAGCACAGACATTTTTCTTGGTCTTTCGTGGCATACAAATATCTGAAGGAAAATTTTAGAATTTCAATTTCAGATGTGTAATTACCAGCAAAATTAAGGAGCATGGAAGAGCATCTTATCTGAAAATAAAGCATTTTGAATTTTTATATCTCACAATTACTGAACCTTTTTTCTCAAAACACTGAATGAGCTTTAGAAATTTATGGGTTTGTCCTTCATTTGAAGGATGTAAGTCCCAATGCAGTGTCATATTTGTGCTCATGCTTGTCTTTAATTATAAATGTTTAGTCAAAGAATTCACAGTCAGAAATAATATAGAGACTAGTGATCTAAATCCAGCAAAGGCAAATTGCAAAAAACCAAAATTGTTGAAAGAGTGATTGTTAGGAATCACGGGGACATTATTCTTTCAGTATTTTGGTTTATCAAAACACTACTATCATTGATAGTCTTTGTGAAAAAAAAAAAATCTCTTTATGAAAGTTGCAGACTCCTTTTGGGCAAAGTACTCCTGACATTCTCATATGTAAATGAAATACAAATGCACAGAGAACCTGATCATAAGAGTTGTCCTACAGTCAATGTACTTCAGAGTAGAATTTTCTTTCGACTGATGCCACACATCCCCAGATAAAGGTGATTTAATAGTGTAACATTATTGTTACACTATTAAATCTCTATTGTAACAGAGTTTGGGCATTTACAAAGAAAATATTATTTAAAACTCTTCAGACCATCTAACATTAGTCATGGCCACAAGTCTGCAACCCTTCCCACCAGCACACTGCCCAGCTAGTGACAGATTTCAGGTGTCACACTAGTCACCCCAAGAGCATCCCCACCAGAAGGTCAGACCACTGGGGCTCAGGGCTTTTCCAGGGAGCTCACACCAGCACTGTTGGTCTTCCAGCTTTGATGTGGGTCTGCGTCCATCCCCACAGCTCTGGAGCCTGTCCCAGGACACAACCTTCAGTGCTGTCCTGCTGCCCCAGGCTCTTGCTGGCGAGACTCCTGACCCAGCCAGCCATGCAGCACAGATTGACCCCTGACCCAGCCATCCACGCAGCACAGATTGACCCCTGACCCAGCCAGCCATGCAGCACAGATTGTCCTTGCTGCTCTTGATTTCATTTCTAGAACTTGAGAACATTTGTTCTATTTCAAGACAAGGTAGGTTGCTTCTTACAGCCAGGACAGTGGTTTTCGTGTAATAATACTATAATAATGTCAGCAATTCAATCTATGGCTTTCACACCTGAAAAACTCAGAAAATACAAGTTATGAGACACAAATCCAAAGAAAAGCTTTGATTTACTGAGTTTAAAGTATTGATGTATGAAACTCACACACACCTGGACTATGGGTCTGCATGTGGAGAAGGAAAACTTCAAAGAACCTAAAAACTCCACACTTCCAGGGATTGTTTATGGCTTCCACAATTTCCTATGTACTCTATCAGATCACAACAGAAAGTATGTAGCATTTTTTAACATATCAAAGTGAGAAAAATACCATTTTAGCATAAATGGTGTAAGGAATAAATAAATAGCAGGCATAAAACTTGCTCAGCAAGATCATGACCTGCAAAAGAGCTTCATATCCAAAAGTTATGAATCTTCTCTATTCTGAAATAGTTTGATTACTTGGTTTAACATCTACACAAAAGTTTTGGCTGGCTTATTCCCATTAGCCATCACAAGTACAACAGTGCTGCCACCATGACATTTCTGGTACACAACACGCAAAGCTGAATTTACTTCCATATAAACACACACACGCATTTCTTTTGGGAGCATGACATTCAAGAAACAATCAAATCAATGTGAGGGAAAAAAAAGAATGAGAAAATAAAAACTATTCATAACACAATTATGTAAATTTAAAAAAAAAGAACCAAAAGCATATAAAAATAAATATGTAAGAAGATGTTACTAGATCATTTCAGAAAAACACACATACATTGTGTCAATCAGAAACCACATATCAATGAGAATGGCATGAAGTGTGGTAATGGCTGTTTATAAAGCTACAGAAACAACGAAAAACTACATTAATATTGAAAAAAATTATTAGCATGTAAGCAATACTTTAATCCAATATTTTCTTAACATCAAGAATAATCGGCTATTTTTTCCCTCTAATTCCACTATGGTTTTGAGATTTCTTTGAATATTTGTCTGTCAGGTTGACCAGCAGTTATAGAGGATGTGTCCAAACAGACTTATCTGCTGCAGCAAATGGAATAAACTTGCATTTATTTCAGGAGATAAAACCAGTTAAGGATAATTCTGTAAAAATCAAATCTCAGCTGTAAAACAGAAAGACCATTCCTTTTAAGTACAACACTGAATTAACAGTAAAGAAAGTAGTAGTCACCTGAGCAGCTGTAAGGGAGACCTAAGTAAAACTTTAATGGCTTCTACAGGTAAATCAGGGCCTCTTTTTCTTTAAATCAAAATAGTCAATGCGCAGATTCATTGTTTGCAGTTCCCATCATAAGCTGGGCATATATGCACACTACAGTGATTAAAAAAAAAAATTGTTGTGCACATCCTCCTTTTGAATATAAACTGCATTGGAACTCCCTGAACTGACTTTTCTCAAAACAGAAACAGTTCTCTGTTTACTCTTTATAAAACGTAGAATAGTTATTTTACATCTTCCTGTGTTTTATGTGGTATTAAACAAGAAACTCAGGATTTCTTCTAGCACTGCATAAAGTAACCTTACAGTTTTAACATATACTGTAAAGTTTAAAATGCATTTGATGGCCTAAGTATTCACAGGAGGAAAGCTCATTTACCCATCAGTTTTACAGCTCCAAGCAGGGCAGCCTGAGTAAAAGATACTTTGTCTTTCCTTGCCCTTCATACCAGGCTGATTCCCCTGCTGTTGGGGGACTAAGACATATGAGCTCTTGCAATGTACAAGGCCAGAGACGATATTACATGGATGGAAAATGTGGACAATATCCTGTCCTACTGAATGCTATTTCCAGGTTTTAATTGCAGAATGTTACTTTGATATCTTGTTTCTTCCAAGGCCTCACACCTTATAATTTAAGTAAACATGAAATCACACATACAAAATATAGAGTAGACTCGTGATAGTCCCCATAAAGATAACTATTTAACTTTAACTATACAAATCTGTAGGCTTTTTTATAAATCCATTTTAAATATTTGTGCTGAAATTTAATAACCCTGAAACATTTTCATTATTCACTGCATTTCATTAGGATTACAGTAGAATATGCATCTAAGGTGCAAGAGATCTCACCCACAGCCACATGTCCATAGAGTCTGAGAGAGGGGAGCTGGGGAGATACAAGCTTTATAGTATTAGCTTCCCTCCCCACACCCCCCTCATTTGTCTGCCTGTTTATTGTGGTTTAGAAACGCTACTCCCCAGTTTAGTGCCTCTCTCCTCCCCATCCCTGACTGAGACTCCAAAATGTATCCAAAGAGAACCAGAGGCACAGATGGTAAAGATGTCAGGTTGAGATGAGAACAAACAGTAACTGCACCAATACCAATAACAAAAGTGTACAACAAAAGGGTGATTCACACACAAAATGCTCACCCAGCCTGACCTGGCCAGACTCACAGCTAGTGGCACCCCATCCTGACCACCCTCCACTCTGCCATCCTTATTTTTTGTCAGAAGGAACAGAATCAAGAGTGTCTTTTCCTCCCACCTCCAGCAATGACGTGTGATGGTTTTGAATAAAATTAAGTTCTTAGCCATGCCCACATGGGTCCAGGCTCTGCCGCCTTACAGCTACTGCAAAACCTTAACTCAGTACTTGGCTGAAATGAAGACACTGGTCCAGGCAAAACACTGCAGAGTTAGGAAAGCCCTTGCTTGCAGTGCCAAGGATGCAGGAGGAGTCCTTGTGAGTGGGGTGCCAAGGAGTGGCAGCCAATCATTCAATCCCACTTATCTCCAGCTTTCATACCTCCAAGCAGTGCTACACTGCTTATAAGGTACTTTAGTTTTTCTGTGCCTTTCCTTTACCTTTACTAATTGTCTAAATTCACCAGCATAAAGAAGATGACTTCTTAATCTTGTTTATTACTCTGTGCTAAGAAAGTATTGTGATGTGCCCTGTATGAAAAGTGGGTTTGGGCTGAAAATACTATTATTGTGTTTAAATGACCAACAAGGGGGAAGAAACTCAACACCAGTTAAGGTTATCATAACTGCAATCCTGACATCTCTGCATTCTGCTTGAGCCCAACATGAAAGAAAGAAAGAAAGGGGCCTCAGTGCAAAATTATATGTATCCTGGCCAACATTAAGACCATGTAATAATGCTGAAAACTAAGTCATAACACCCCAGTGAAGTTGTAGCCAATTGTGAACGTTAGACATTATTTCAATGTAGTTTTGTGTCTATAAACTACCATTGTCTGTCCATATGATTACTCATGCATATACAGTCACTGATGAAATTTTCAGATGAGCTTAGAAGAAATTCTGCTTCTTTGTAATATTTACAAAGTGGAGTCCATATTCACAATGGGAAGAATGAGAGTGACACACTCGATAAGACACAGAGAACACCACAAAACAAGCAAATACCTCCCAAAACCCCACTTTTTCCTCAGTTATCACATTTAGATCTGAAAATGTTTAGCTCTTTTGAGAACTTGTAGATCTTTTCAGGAGTTTTATCAGGAAAACATAGGCTCAATTTACGTAACACAGGATTTTTAAACTCTTCAAAAAATTAAAAAGTTGGAATTACAATAGGAAATTAGGAGACTTGTAGATGTTTTAGATCAAATATTTTAAGTGATCTTTAAATCTCCTGTAATAAAGTACCAAGGGTTATGTAGTTACTCTGTTTGAACCCAGTGACTTGTATAATAAAACATAACTCACAGAAATGGAGAGGTACCTTATAAGAGGCATAAAGCATTGCCATTTTACTCCTGTACTTTTAGTCAAAATGTGTATTTAATTTTGTACTTGCAATTTTAGTTATATTCCACAGCTACTCTTTCTTGCTGAGGTTCTGCTAGTGTAATAATTTTTGTTTTTCTCCTCTGTGAAGGTACATGTACCTTCTAATCAAATCTTTCTATCAGCTGCATCTGCAGTGGATGGAAAGGGATTGATAAATTATTTTCCCCAAGCTCAATTCAGCAATAAAATACCATTTCTTCCTTTCAATTTTTGGTGTAATTTTATTTCCTCCTTCCCAGGTTGTTGACTTCTTCAAAAATGGAAAAAAAAAAAAAAAAAAAAAAAGAAAGAGAGCAAGAGTAGTTTTTCCTCCATAGGGGATTCACATTCCATGCATCAAATACTCTCATTTACTTAAAGATAGGTTTTAGCTCAGAAAGATGGAAGCATCAAAGATAGAGACAGATTGGAAGAAAATTATCAGGTAATTCTCATACTTCCAAATTCATACTCAAGTAAATAGGCATGTCTTTTCAGCTGAGAGTTTTTTTCCAAGAATCTGGGTTTTTTGTGTACACTTGAAAATTAAACACCTGTAACTGCCAGTCTGAACAATGACCCCTGCAGTTCATGGGGAATATGGACTACAGCTGCTGAGTTTCTAGTCCAAAATCTTTCAATGCTTTAAACAGGAGTTGGTTTTCCTGGAATATGGATACAAGTGTAACACAGCTTGCAGTGTTTTACTGCTAACAAAGGATTTAAGCATCAGTCTATGGATGCAAAATGCAATTCTCATGGAAGCTAGTAGTGATAAGTGTAAATGAAGTGTAAGATCATTGTAATTCTCAAGGAAAGATGCTGAAGGTATTTAAAGTAAAAAAATTCAGGTAGGGATTCTGACAAAGCAGAATAGCATCATTTTAGAGATGGATGCTTACTAAAGACTGATAGATATAATTTATGCCTATTTTCTTTCTTGGCAAAAAGTCTGGATAAATAAAAGTCATCAGCAATCATTTTGTTGCTCCTCCTAAAACATAGGGAATAAGTACAAGGCACTGATTCTCATGCTTCTCAGTCCTAAATACAACAAAATACTCAAAGGATATGCATTGGAAAATAATTAAATTCCGTATTTCCCATGTCTCTGAGGATTTGGAAAGGAGGTCATTTATATAGCTCAGGGTGGTCATTTCTTCAGGCTGCTGCTGATACAACTTCTTGGTGTCTTTATTATTAGAGACCATTTTAATGCCATTATTACAATTACCTTTTTTTTTTGAGCTAACTGTCCCCGAGAATAGTTTTTTAAAATTCCAAAATTCAAGTAAAATTGATAGAACAGAAAAAACATATACTCCTATGCTAGAAAGAGTAATTGATACAAAATTTAATTGGATATCAATATAAGCCTGTATCGTACATTTCTTTATTGTAAGCACTATACATTATAAATAAATGCACTATTTAAATTATATGTTACAACATAATTTCTGTACTCTATTAGAAATTTGTTTTGCTTTACTAAGTGGTATCTAAGATCAGACAGGATTAAAGTAAATATATACATATAATGAAACCTTTACAGGAGATAATTGGGAGCAGGAAATCAGTTTCAATGAGGACTCACTCCCCTACACTTATCATTTTGTGCTAAAAAAAGTTGCTTGTTCCCTCCAAGTTTTTATACTATAATTTCTTAAATATTTTGATGTTGCTATATAATACCCCAAAGACAAATATCCCACTGCCTTCGATAGGGGGAAAGATTTAATTCAGGATATTTCACACTGCAACCTCATTACCTGACATCTCTACCATCTACAGAGAAGTTCTCTTTGCATACTAACAGAGCATCCAATTAAGCTATGAAAACCAAAAAGTTTCCTTGTAGTTCTTGCAATCTAAAAGAGATGATTAAGGAACTTCTGAGGCATGCAGACGTATGAATTAGCAAACTAAAAGGATGTTAACAAGGCCAACATTATAGAGATAGAGCACAGGCCATATTATCTAGCCAGGATTTGATCTAACTGTTCAGCAGATTATAATTAGAGTATAAAAGCTATATGCATTTACAATTTTAAAAGCTGATGTACTGTAAGATTTAAAGTAAAATAAGAACCTATTGCAAAAATAAAACAAAGTCCCTGAGGAGCATCCCTATAAACATACGTTCACTTCAAAATAATACTTTCAAAAATTTCAAAATAAGGTAATTAAAGACACGATTAGAAAACAAAATACATTTGTGCAGCATTTTTTACTGACAACACAGTACCATTGAAATGAATGGGAAATTAAGCTGGTGTGCTTGTGGTTTTGACTTCCATAGAGCTATTTTTTTCCATAGGAGCTGGTATGTTTTGGATTTGTGCTGAAAATAGTGCTGATATCTCAGGGATATTTTAGCTATTGCTGAGCAGTGCTTGCACAGAATCAAGGCCTTTTCTGTTCCTCACGTTACTGCAAGCAGGCTGTGGGTGCACAAGAAGCTGGGAGGGGACACAGCCAGGACAGCTGGTCCTGGCCGACCCCAAGGATATTCCACACCATATGGCATCATGTTCATCATAAAAAGAGGGGAGAGGAAGAAAGAGGCAGGGGATGTTCAGAGCGATTGTTTTGTTTTCCCAAGTCAGCATTGCACATATGAGCCCTGCTTTCCTGGAGATGGCCTCAACATGGGAAGTGGTAAATGAATTCCTCATTTTGCTTTGCTTGTGTACACACCTTTGCTTTACTTATCAAACTGTCTTTATCTCAACCCAGGAATTTTCTCACTGCTGCTCTCTCCCCATCCCACTGGGGTGAGCAAACAAGTGACTGTGTGGGTTCAGCTGCTTGCTGGAGCTAAACCATAGCAAGATGTCATGTATGAAGTTAACTCTGACTTTTTCTGTTAACCAGAAAAATGGAGCTGGCCTAAGCAGAGATGTTTTCTCTTTCAATAAATTTCCCCATGACATTATAACAAAGCAGATTTCTTGTCATGTTATTTCTGATTAACATATGGTATTATCCTGCTTTTGATTCCTCAGAGAATCACCTAAAAAATCCCTAACTTAATTGCAGTAAACCCAGGAACAAACTGACAAATACTAAAAGATCTCTCTCACTAAGGAAAAACTAAGAAAACTGAGGCTAGACCCTCAGTAATTACCTTCCATGTAATTAAATAAGAGCCTTTCACAGTTGAAATCTAGCTATGATCAAAAAGAGAAGGCTATGTGTAATTACATATGATTTTGGAAAAGGCAATCTGATTTTACTAGGTGTCTAGCTAAACCACATGCTTCTGGGTTACTAGAGGGCTAGTTGCAATAATAGTCACAGGTAGAATTAAAGAATTTTTAATAAGAGCCTTTCACAGTTGAAATCTTATATAAGATTTGAGAGAAGTCTTTTATACCCATACATCCACATTATTCCCCCAATACTAGCAGAATGCATAAAGAATGAATGACCATTCCTTTGGTTGATTAAATACTTCATTTTAACTATCTGCTTTGATTTATATGAAATCTGCTACGTGACAATTTCCTTTACATTCCTATACATCCAATATATTTATACTGGGAAATACTGAAAATTCTGGTACTATAAGAGGTTCAAATGTATATTTTATGAACATGCAAGCAATGAAAAAGTTAGTTTTTAGTCATTAAATGAAAATAAAAAAATATTTTCCTTACCAATGCATTTTCTTAAGTTCACAGTATTACCCTGCTATTTGTGCAATGTGAATTGTGCTAGAAATGAAAGCAACCTTTTCTTAGAAGCACCAGCTTGCATCTACAATTCCCTTTTTTTCTCTGCAACTACACCTGCAGTTTCTAACATTCTCAAGCAGAGAAGGATAAGTTCAGACTCTTATTTCTATTGTCTGCACTGAACCTGGCTGAAAACTGAAATATACCTATAGAGATAGACTGGAGGTTCTCCTGCAACAATTCTTAGCACAAACCTTTAACAAAACCAGGACTGCTCTGCAAAGGAATCCTGCTTGTTTCATGGCACAGTTTCACATCAGGCACAGGTGTTATTACTACTCTACTCTGTCATGTGGAAGAACATTGCTTGGATTGAGCACTGTAGTTTCCTGCTTGCTTTAGAACAGGATTAAGACAGTACTGCCAACCATCAGGAAAAAAAGCCCAAAACTCATAAAGAAACTTCTTTCCTAGAGGTAAAATTCACTAGTTTCCTCTGTGATTGATTTTAAAGTCATACAAAAGCTGTTAAAGCCATACTCC
Organism: Thryothorus ludovicianus; assembly: GCA_013397245.1. Lineage (NCBI taxonomy): Eukaryota > Metazoa > Chordata > Aves > Passeriformes > Certhiidae > Thryothorus > Thryothorus ludovicianus. Next base: position 132,508 of record VZTB01015934.1, read on the forward strand.
CATATACTTACTCAATTGCCCCATATAAGCAGCCTGTAATTTTTCTCCTTCACTTGCCCCACTTAATGCAGAAACCAGCTGTTTCTGTACTTATGCCTTTGGATGGGCTGACAAGAATGCTCTAACAATGTCATAGTGTAACTGGGCTACCAACAAAATGTGTATTTTACTTTATTTTTCTCAATGAAAGAGTTGACAAAGAAATTCCAAAACTACAAAATTTCCCTTATCCAAAGCAAGACTCTTCCAGGAATTCAAGACCCCTAATATCAAGCCCATCTTGAGCTGGAGTGAATTCAGTTTTACTGCCTTAGTAATTTAGCTTTTATTGGGATCAAGATAACTGCAGCTCTTCCTGTCAAATCACTGTCACATACAGAAGTAGTACAGGATAAAAAAGAAAGAGCACCAGAAGCATGACTCTAAAGCTCATCTACTTTTCCAGTCTTCTCTACACTTTTTGGTTGGTTTCAAATTAATTTTTAAGGCAGGACCAATTCAGCTTCAGACATAGCAGATATAGCTAACAGTTAATTGAGAACAGTCCAAACAGGTTCAGACACATATCAAGGAGTGAATTGCACAAACTATTATATACTTTAGGATAGCAAAACAACACAGGTGAAGTCTCTTCCATTTGAAATAAAAGAGCAAGCCTTGGTCACATTTTAGAAAGAAAATTTTTCATCATTCAGGAGAAGATGCTACATCCCATCTGAATTCATCCTCTATCCTCTTTGAAATTCATTCTCTATCCTCTTTAAAAGTGTTGAATGTATGCTGTGCTTTCTCAAGGGGCTATTGTAGCTCTGTATCCCAACAGTAATATGGCTTAATTTTCATATGGAAGTGTTCACTTTACCTCATACTCTGTCTGGAGTTCAGGATCCAAAAATTCTTCTACAACACAACCCAAACCGAAATTTGTACTCATGACTCCTCCCGAAGATCTAGCTCTAACCAAAAGGAAACCCATCTCAGGCAAGTGTTTTCAGAAGCTCCACAGCATCTCCACAGACAAATGATGAACTTTCATCTCAGGCCACCTTCTGTGGTTGTTGCACCCTGAGAATGTCAATACCATATGGCTCAATTCGGATTGCAAATGAGTCAAATTCCTTTTTTTTCCCTCCCTTTAGGATTTTTTTTCTGAATTGTTTGGGATTAGGGCTTGTCCATTCCCTCACCTTTTTTTTTCCCCCCTAAGCAAACTGATTTAGGTTAGATATCAATAATACTTGGAGAAATTCACAAATTTAACTAATTTTACACCTGTATTCAGATCTTGTCTCACAGGTGTATGAATCTCTCCTGAGTCTCTCTGGAAAGCAGTTTAACCTTCCGTTTACTGCTGTAACTTATTCTTTACTGCCAGGAGATTGGCTCTCTACAAATCCAATCACAGAGCCAGCATGTCTGTTTAATAGGAAGAGGTGTAAATTACCCCACAGTTCCTCTTTAAAAAAAATTTACATCAATAGCACTTAATATTGATAAAATTTAAGTGTTTCACTCACTAAGTGAAGCACCAGTATATTTCAAAATTGCAGTTTATGCTTCTGAGATAAAAAGATCTTTCCCTTGATGTTATATTCACAAATTTCTAATTGCTTGTCACCATGAGAATAGTAGGAGCAAAGACATATTCCTTTATTTTATCCCTCAATATGAGGGTCATATAGGAGCATTTTATTTTCTTCAGTAGGCACTGTTGAGGCTTGACATCAGTAATTTAATGTGCTAACCCCGCTGAAGCTGGCTCAGATTGTTTCTGTCACAACATGTTTAAAGAGCTGCGCGGTCAATCCCATGCAGATATGAGAGCCGTCAGTCATGCAGTGGCATTCTTTGCTGAACAGATGACTGACACCAAGAAGCTGAAATGCTTTAAGTGTCAATTCTTCAGGAGGCTGCAACACAATCTTGGCCAGCATATAGATTATCTAAATTATTACATTTTCAATATTTACCTCATTATATTACAGAATAACAGCAAAGTAATTACATTTGGACCTTTAAAACAAACAAACAAAATACAAATAATAAAACTAGATTTGTAAAAGCTTACTCTATTTCTGAGTGCTCTTCAGAACATGACAGACGTTTTAGAGTTCTGTGTAGCTTAATTTCATGAGTTTTACAAACAATCAAGGTCTTCAGTCACTCAAAAAAATGAAATCTATTTCCTGGTTACAGATTGCACCCTATGGCTTTCATCAAAGTAGTGAACAGAAACAAATACTTTCTAAGCTTCCCATTCTGAAAGAGCTCTTTTAACAGAAATGTTCAGAATGACTGAACTTTTTCCCCCTTCCTCTTTTACAGTACATGAAAGGTATGGTGTTAAGGCATGCCATAATCTGCTGCTGCCTCCAACTGCTCCATGGCCTGGGGCCTCCTCTTGGCTGGACCAATGGATGCAGCTGCTGCTTTCCCATTTCAAGTTCAAGCAGCAAAGCCAAGTGCATATTTCTCAGGCATAAGCCAAAAAATTACAACCAGGGCTTGCCACAGAGAAGGAAGGCACTCACAGTACAGCCTAATACTACCAGGACTAAGAGAAACACAGGCAGCTCCATATCCTCCTCCTCCTCTTGGGCTGGCAGAGACAGGAAGTCACTCATGTAGGTGTACACATGACACTCTCTCATGGGTCCCCAACTCACCAGCTGGCCATCCCAGTGGTCACTGCCAACAGACCTACACATCTGTCCCATTCTACACCTGCAGCTACCCTCAAACACCTGGACAGACCTTCCATCCACCTGATACCCCTACCCAAACCTGGGGCCTCCTCCTAGTTGCTGGTAAGTTCATCTTGGGGTTTTGTGGCAAATATCCATGAACACCTGTTTTGGGGGTAATACAGACATTCACTGTCCCTGCAGTGAATGGTCCCACTGAAGCCATCAGTGCTGAGTCCTTTACTTGTTCTAGTCCCTCTAGTAGCTCGTTTTCAGGACACACTGCTCCCCCACAGCAGCTGGAAGATCCCCAGCTCCACAGTTTCTCATACTGTAGTACAGGGCACCTGCACCTCAGTCTGACCCTGATAGCTGACACCCACTTCACTCAGTCCAGTTCACCCAGTAGCTGGTAATCACACACAGGATGGAGAATGAGATCATGCAGACAGTGGGAGTTATTGGTCTTTAAATAAGGCAGGACAGCCTGTGGTAATCTGGCAGAGTCACACTAGTGCGACATCCCAGTTTACATAAGATCAGCTCTTTCATATCCTCCTCCACCAGCTCCAGCTTTGTATCTCCCCAATTCCCTTCCCCTAAACATTCCTTGTAAACATTACATAGTTGCTTGAGCCTCCTGTAAATACTCTGAATCCTCACATTCCTAGTTTTCTGCTTCTTAGCAGTCACAAAATCCAGGTGGTCCTCACCAAAGCTCTGTATGTGTATTTTTTTGATGGCACTCCAATTAGTAGCTCAATATTTTTGGTCTTTGGCACTGCTTCTCACATCTCCTTGGGTGCAGACTCTGTACTTCTGTTTACCACTTCCCCTTCAGAATAAAAACAATCCTTGATCATATAAGCTCAGTGAAGCAGATATTCATCTTCCACATGCCCTGACACACTGGACACAAGTTTTTGGCATCTATTTATACATGTAAGAGCCATAAGCATGAGTTTCTTTTGTGAAGCACTGAAAGAACTTAAACCTCTAGGTTGTTATAGAAAGCAACATCCATTTCTTAGACATTATATGTTACATTTCTAATGGCTGCTCACCCAAGATCTGTCTTTCAGATTTATTAGATCCTTCATATAGTTAAGGTATTATTTTAATTCTTCATTCTCTCAAAATTTTTATTATAATACTAATCAGAAAGCATAGGAGAATATTAATAATTAGCTAAGTGAGTTCCGCTACTACAAGGGCTACATATACAAGTAAAGTAATCGTGCCAGAGCTTATTTTTTTTTATGTCCCTTAAACTAAGTTGCACAATACAAAAGAAGATGATAACCTCCAAATTGCCTCTGAAGTGCTCTCTTGAACTGTGCCAGGAATTATTTGACTGGAGACAGAAATCACACATGGGATTATTGTATCACTCTAACTGTACAATCAAGACTCAGTTTCGAGGTGTCTGCACCATTAAATTCACTGGTACTGAGATAAGCCCCAGGTGTCCATCTTCAGCCAGTAACAATCTCCTCTACAAACACAGTCTCTGGGCAGTCATCCTACTATACCTACTATATCCTGCTGCATATACTTTAAATACAAGAAAAAAATTAACTAGCACATAAGTAATTTTACTTTCTGAAGTCATTGCTATGCTTAATCATAACCAAAAATAGGGAAAAATACACAGCAAACTTTGCTAATAATCATTTGCTATATTTTAATAATTTCTATGGCTTGAAGTAGCTTAAAAAAATTGTATAGATGCAGAAATCCTTTATTTTGCAAAAAGTTCAGCTCAATTCTAATCTTTCCTCACCCTTGGGGTATGTCATGTACTATCATAAGATGATATGACATTAGTGCACCTGCTATAGTTAATAATATATTCACTCAGAGCAAAATTATATAAAACAGTTGAGCCAAGAGTAGGAAAGAAGTGCAGTACAAAATATCCCTTCATAAAAAAGAATTTCCAGGAGTCATACATTTTGCTTGCCTGAAGCTAGATATTGAAATATCTGACTATTACTTCCATTAACTGCACAAAGCTCTTCAACTCTAATGGAGACTTCTATAAATCATACACTTAAAAAATGCACAAGCTGCAGTAAGAGAAGTATTATTGAAATAACAAACAGTTTTGAAAAGGCTTCCGCCAGTACCTATTGCATATATCATGATCAATTATGGCTCTACACTGACACTTTTAATCTCTTTTTGCTATCAAAGCCTAAAAGCCTCGACAGAATCAGCCCATCACCATCACTAATTCTTCCCTGGTTGTTTACAAGACCACCAGCTCACCTTCAATAAACAAAAGGAGGGAAAGGGCTCAGGCTCGTCCTTATCAGCTGATCCATACCCCAAGTATGAAAAGTAACTTTAAATTAGACTCCTTTCCTCCTACTTATACCATCCTTCCTTATGCAGATTTAAAATGCTTTTTTACCTGCTGACATCTGTGTCTGAGGAAGAACAGGGCCGGGGGGGAGAGAAGGCAGGAATACACAGTTTTGGACCAGCAGCTGTTTCTGCTCATGTATACCTACCATCTCTATTTTGATGTATGGCAAAACTCTGAGACATTGATGTTTCTCTTCCTTTAAAATTGTGATTTTTTTTTTGATTTTTTTTTTATTTTGTTTGTTTGTTTAACAATGTGTGTGCTTCTTTGCAAAGTTAACTCATCATCTCCTGGTAAATGATTTGTGACAGACAACATGTCTAGGTTTTTTGTTCATGTTCATGTTTAGTTTTTTTTTCAGAGCCCTGTGGCTATTCAGGATGCTGCTGCATGAGAAAAATTCTGAAGCGTTCTCAGGAAAATACCAGGCACAACTGGAAGCAGGTTCTAGGGAGCAGAAAAAGATTGGGAGGTAACAAGCAGATATTATCTGAAGGACAATTGTGAACTGAGAAACTCCTGAGAAGAGTGAAAGAGAGGGGAACAGAGAAGTTGATTTCACCTCTTTCATTTCCATTTCCTTCACCCCGCATACCTTGTTATTATATTTTCATTTCCTTGCACTAAAAAGAATTCAGTGTTAAGAAGCGAAGTATCTTTTTTCAGTCACTGCTCTTAAAACTGAGGTGTTCCTGTGTCCAGATTCTGTCCAGCATATGTGACACGATTCACCGGTTCAAAGAATATTCTGGATTGGAAGGAATTCAAAAGGATCCAGTCCAACTCTTAAGTAAATGGCTCATACAGGGACTGAACCCACAGCCTTGGTGTTATTAGCACCATGCTCTAACAAACTGTTCCATCATACATTTCTCCAATATAAATACTAATCTTAAGATAAGAGTTCAGATGAACTCTTCAGAGCGCTGAAATAATTATAACTCCAAGTATACGCCTGTCTTAAGAGACTGTATCTCAGTTTCTTGGGTTTATATCTGAAAGAAATAAATTAATCATCTTTGTAGCATTTTAAATAGCACATTAATTTTGTATTGCATTTCCTTTACAATCAAACACACCAGGAATCTCTCTTAATTGCTTGCACAATTTTTGTTATTGCACTGACTCAGACACTAGCAGACACACCTGTATTGCTAAGCTGTTTACATGGGTTTGGGTCCTGGTACTGCCCCAGGAACTGAAGCAACCTGGCCCTGGAGTCTGCTCTCTGCAGTCCATATAAAACAGGAATGCACATTTCCCTTGGCTCCAGGACAGGAGCAGGTCCCAATGTGGGGATTTTCCAGACTGTGCTTTGCTACTCTCTAAGAGAGTGCTATGACAGAACTATGCCAGGGACCACTGCAGTCACTTAACATCTTAGGTGATGTGGCCAAGCCCCACTGCCCAGCAGCACCACCACCTCTTAACCTGTTATTATAGATGCACCTTCCTGGACACAGCTGAGTGGATGGTGAATTTCCCTAGCAGCTGCTTCCATGCAAATCTTCCCTGCTGGGAGGGAATCTCTGTTTAGCTGTACATCATGGGAGCCATGTCCCACCATGTGCCCTCGGGGCCCTAAGATATACTCCTGCCTGATTTATTTTGTGATATAGACACAGCCTTTAAAGTTCATGAGATTTCCTTTTGCTATATTTAAGTTCACTTGAAAAGAAAGAAATCAAACTGTGCTTTGAAATATAATATTTTATATTTCAACGATGAAGACATGGAAGAATGATAAACATTTCTGAAATTCAAACACCTCAGATAAATACAATCTGGTGCATCTGAAAAATCAGAGTGAATAGAAAATGAATATTTATTTGAGTAAAGCTATTTTTAGTAATCATTGATCGTGAAATGAGCATATCTACTGAAAGGAAAAATATCATAGACATATATTAGTTAACAACAATGGCTTCTTTAAGTTTCAAATTCTTTGAAGTGAGAGTTTACAACAGTAGATTCATGTGAGATTGTCATTACAAACTAAAAGTTATGCATCAGCCATCCTAGGAGGAATGGACTATAAAGTAATCAATATTTTTACTGTTTTAGAACCACAATGGTGTTGGCTGAATTGTAGTTATGGTCAGAAAATTTTGATGAGGGGATGCAAGAAAAGTACAATTTATTATTGTATACAATGAACAAGTACTGAAAACTTCTCAGAAGCAGTGATCCATCATTTGTGTCAAACATGACAGTGCAATCATGCAGTAAATGCATGCTGTGTCAGATGTTACTGATTAAACAGACATGACTGCCGCTGAATCATGCGTTGATGTTCCTCTCTATCCCATCTGCTATTAATAACAGATGCAAATGCCTAAGAATAAAAGTAGTGGAGAATTGCTGTAAATACAAACAAGAATAGATGGATAAACACATAAAAGCGAAGTGTCAGCATCATATCAGCATCAAAGGAAGATAAAAAAAAAACCCAACAAAAACTTGATAAGGCTGTAATGTGAAATGAACCATATTATCAGAAAAAATGTCACATTAATGTGTTGCAGAAGTTTACACTGTGTACTCCTTTTTCCTCACTTTCCTGCAGCTTTGAACTGCTGCATATAGTTCAGATTTTATTAAAATAGTAGCATAATAGAATGCCATTTAAAATCATACCTGCTTGTGTGATTAAATAAGATTTAAAGATTGATATCTACCAAAGAATACATATCCACAGGGGTTTCAGTGCCAAGATGCTTTTAAAAATTCACCAGGTTCTTGTGAATTCAACTTGCACAGAGATAGGTAAAACAGAGTACACAGTGCTCTGAATCAACACAGAGAAAAAAGAATTCTGAAACTGGCACCAGTTTCCAAAACAAAGTCTACAGCTGGGGGGAAAAGAGGGTCTTTTAACTACATTTTCCCTTCTTAGCCCTTTAGGAGTCCTTTTTTGGATGATGTGCAAAAAGAGAATAGATTGCTACTACCCTAAGTATTTGCTCAGCTGATTCGCACAGCAGACATCCATAACCAGTTCTACCCTACACAAAGAGAGCAAGGCACCCTCCAGATCATACTTTTTGCTCTAACTATACTGAATTACTTCTTGCATTGAATACCAGGAGTGGTATCACCTTCATGACAATTCCACTGAGCTTCATATCTGAGAACAGTATAGCACATATAAAAGAGCATCTAAGAAGTCCCTTTTAAAACTGTTTGTTGGACAAGTCCCAATTTACATACAGAGTGTACAGTAGGGAAAGAAAGAGTACAAGTATTTGATGTTGTCTATGGATGTTGCAGTATGTGGGTGCTGCTTGACACAACAGGGTTACAGACATAAAATTCTGAGGCCAAATCAAAATCCTTTTATTTTCCCCCTCTAAAAAGCTATTATTTCTGAGACTGGTGCTTACAGAAATAATTTATTCTATGGCCAGGTATATTTTTCCACATATACCTCTACTAATAAAGAACCAGTCCCTTGGTTTTCACTTGTCACAGCTGACCTTGTTCACTGATCTGCCAATGGAGAAATTACTGAGCCTGTCATAATTACCTCTGGAAGAAAGAAAGAAAAAAAGAAAATTAGAGATAATCTCTCTAATCTTTAATAGGATAGGGTTGTTGTTGTTGCTTGATCTTTCAAGACTTAATTGAAACCTGAGCTGAAATGCCTATCTCCCTATCCTTTAATGGGGGATAATGGCATTGGCTGCCAGCAGTAGTTTTACGTTAGTGACAATGTAGAAGAGGGAATACCTGCTCATGGTGCCACATGCTGGCACAGTTCTGTAAACAAATTACTGGGTTACAAAATAACAACCAAAAGCAGACAATGCATAAATTCATGAAATTCAATGGTAAGATCTTAATATATTTTGTGTTTCATTTCTTTATATAAAACCCAGAACTGAATGCTGTTTTTAATAGAAGAGTCTACTCTTTTCTAACAATGTGTATCACTGTTCCTCAAGATAAAGACAAGCAGAAACATTTTAAGAAATCTTAGCTCATATGTGATAGCACTACAAGTGGATGTTTTTGAAACTGAAGGTATTGTAGTCCATCTGTAAAGAATTGTCACTTTAATGGAAACAGCCTCCATATTACAAGACATTGTGACAGAAGAATTTGCATCGCATCTGAAAATTGCACAGTTTATGTATAATTTAGAACCCATTAGGCAGAAAATGTGGTTTTCAGTCTGAGGACTTTCCATTGGAGAAATCTTCTTGCATAATAGTAGCACATATAGCAGTTGTGACCTAGCAAATAAATAAAAGATTTCTGGCTTAAGCCAACAATTTCATGCTGGAATTGTGAACCTATGTGAACCACTAAATAAAATCAAATTGCTGTATCTCAGACATACCACAGAAATGATTGGTGATAATGATTCAATTTCAGCTCATCCTCAAGAACTCAAACTTCTGGTGATAAATTCAATCCCAGAGTATTGTACTGGGGACTTTTTGAATCAAGAACTTTGTAAAAATCCATCAAGGAATAGTTCTGATTGTCTTCCCACAGAGCTATAAATGGGCCAGCATCCCCCATTAGTACAGTCACAGAATCTATGACCCAAAAAAACCCCTAGGTCAACATGTATCTGAGCAGAAAAAAAAATCAGGAAGGTCTTCACGAAAGGTTTTAGGTTTCTGCAATTTCAAGTCTCAGTGCAATGGCCTTTAACCTGAAACAGTGCACAGAGCACTTCCTGTGATCAAGCTGAAGCCTCATCAAACATCAGTGGTGACAGAAAAAGTAGTAGGCCATAGGATGAAAGAAGAAAAGTTCAGGTATGTCCATTTAAGGGCTAAAGTCCTAAAGGAATGTCTTCAGCTAGTATTTCTTCATGAGGGAAGGAAAAGACGACATGTTGCAGGAAAAGGTAAACAATTTCTGAATTGCAAGTTTCTGTTTATCCCATCCGCTGTTAACTCTCCTTTCTTGAGCACAGAAGATAGCTGAGCACTTGGCAGGCTTTGCAACAACATTAGAAGTACCCCACATCCCATTTTCACCTGTCAATAGTCTCCAGGGCTTCAAGCAGAGAAAAATAAGAGGAAAACAATACCAAACCAAACCAACTGGCCAAACGAAAAAGCAAAGGAAAAAGAGTAAGTCACAGAAATTAAATATTTTGGTGTCAGCAGACGAGAAGCAAAGGTCCTGAAGCACGGGAATTAATTAAAATATGGTACCAAGCCCCAGGATCAACAAATTTTAGATCCCTTTTGGAAAATGCCTCCTGATCAAGTACCAATGTATCACAAATGGCAAGTTATTGACATTAATCTTATCCTTATCTTGTCACACAGCCCAACAAACTGGCTTTACAACTAATCATCTAATCCAGAAAATATCTGTGCCCTTAACTGCTCATCCTCTTGTAGGATCTCTGTCCATAACTAGGTATTATCTTGCCTTTCCAGTTTATCACACTATGGCTCTTTCCAGTAGTATGTCTCTGCATATTACTTCTCTTACGTAATCTTTTCCCTTCCTTTCTGCTCTTCATCACTAAGTTTTTATCCCTTGGCAAACTGATGCAGGCTGTTTTATCCTTCAAATACATTCAGAAATTTACCACAGTTAAAATAAACAAGCTAATAAATGTGCTCTGTGCAATGAGTAGTCTCATTGATTATTACATAATTTCCTCAGGAGAGTAGGTCTTTTTTCTGTGGCACTGGGGACAATTCAGAAGTATTGACACAGAAGTGTCCAAGATAGCAGTCAACAGAAGTGGTAGTAGATTCTCTCAAAAGAGAAAATATCCTGCATCAGTTTTCCTTTTCAGAAAAGAAGTTCCTTCAACTATTTCCTTTACAATTACTAAGACCAAGTATTTCTGAACCTCTTTACCCTGTATCAGAAATTATTTATTTATGTTGGGCCTTAAGACAAGTATTTTAAGGATTTAAGCTTCATCCTTTGTTCAGGATTCACAGATTACAGCACTTCTTTTATAGTCTCCTACAGCTAGTGGGCATCTTGGTTCAAGGTCTTTGGAACAGATAGGTAGAGTCATACACTGAAATCATGGTACAGGCCTTATATAATGGGGTCCTGGTATAAGACAACAAAAATATATGGTACAACTGATGAGGACTCAAGGACAATTGTGAGAGATGGAATACATTTTTACTGTTCTCAGAGTTTCTTTGCCCCTTTTTTACACCATTCTAAGTAGGGATTTCTGTTTCTTTCAAGACTATTCTCTGTAATCCTTTCTTCTACACCCTCATGTCACACCAAACATTTTAAAAAGTAAGTATAAAATGAGAAAGGTTATCTTTTGGTTGTGTCTCTACCTAAAAGAAAATAAATTGAAATAGGATCAATATACTGTAATATGATTGTTTTAATAAATGAGGAACTTGGAACAATATAAATAATTTTTACCTGAATGACTCTCATAGCAATCCATTACAATACTCATTGATGATAATAACTTATAGAAGTCTTCATAAGCTCTTATTTTTTTACAATAGACTAGAATTAGTTTTACTTTCGAGTTTTCGGATTATGTTAGGTTATCCAATGGTCTGAACTCTTTCTGAAAAGGAACCCCAAAATATCTTATATCAGCAGTCACTTCTGGTCATTTCAGTTGTGAATCATGAACAATTTGAGTCCTGAGAATAGATGTAAAGCAAGAATCCTGAGAAGCAAAACACTATCAGCCAATTAAACATTACTAGAATAAGAATCCCTAGAAAAGGCTGACTATGCTGTGCCACACCATGCATGCACTAGTGCATCCTTATAGAAAACCTCACCTACCCTTGGAATTGTGGCAGAGAAGGTCAGAGGTCCATGGCTGTTCTCTGAAATAAGCTTAACTTATCTTAAAAGCTTTCTGCAGCCAGTTTTTTAACACTGACATGACATTAAAGTGAGTTTCAGGGAGTCATGAAACATATTTTTTGATTATACATTTCTTGTAACAGTTTGAATGTCATCATCCATTAATGTACAGTGAGGTTTTGGTTTTGCTGAGAGGGAGACAGCATTAGCTGTCTAAAGCTATGCAATTATTAAAATATTTCTAAATCTATTGTATTCTGCAACAATTTTTTTTTTCATGTTAGTGGCTATAGTTATAACTATGAATGCATATGACCAGAAAAATGAATAAAAATGATTTTATTTTTAGAGTGTTTCTTTGCATAACTAGATATAGAAAATGCATGTGATGATCATGCATTTATTTTAGTAATTGTTTTGTCCTCAAAGCAGTATTACAGCTGTTCAGTCCTACTCACGTATGAAAATGTGTATCCTCCCTAGCTGTGCAACAAAACCTCGCAGTGATACACATCTTCTTGCTGACCAAACATAATGTCCTTAAACCAAGCTGGCAAGCACCTGTGACCCTATTTCCCTTCCTGTATAGATCAGTGAGAGGCAAGAGAGGGCACATCCTAGATGATAAATTTATTCCTCTGTGTGACAGAGCTATGTGAACAGGTGTGTTTTGTAGAAAGCATTAGATATGCTGTGCTGGTGTAGAGCAGTAATAAATAATTCTCCCTTGAACTAAGAAGGCAACCAGAGAATCTGCAGGAAATAGGACTTGGAAATGGTCAACACAGAGGAGTTAGCTGGATATAAAATTATATGATACTTGCAATTGTGATATAGGCACATTAAAATATAATATGCATTTTCATATGCACTATAACAATGTAAAACCAGAAAAAAGTCATCAGTGAATTCAGGCCTAAATGTATACTCTAAAGATGAACTTGTCATCACAATCAGATAATCCAAAAAGTACCTTATCCTGCTTTTACTATTTCTAATGCCAGTATTGAATTTTTGTTCTGAACCCCTTTCAGTCATTTTGCTTACTGCCAAGGGAGTAATACTGATCATCACCTGGAAACAAGAACCCAGTCATGGATGGGGCCATAACACAAAGGAACAGGAAGAGGGTTGGCTGGTGGAAAGTCCTTGATCAAAACAAAATTTAAAAATTTTTGCCAATATCTGGAATGTGGAAGGCTATCTCTGACTTAAATTGGGAACAATCTCTTTGCACTAGCATTAGTGAAGTGCATCTTTGTTTAATCTTTTCATAAAATGGTAACTTGAAAAGCAACCTGCAACAGATTGATTCCTTACCTCTAATCCTCCCAAATCCAAACCTCACCAATGACGTGTCAAACACTGAGCACTTGATTCCCTCATGAGAATCTGGAATACACTGCCAGGTTACATATTTGAATGTTTAATGAAAACACCAGTAAAAGGGAGAGCAGAAGAATGCTATGATGGAGATCAGTGAACTAAGTCCAGCTTTTCCAACAATCATCCACAAGTCTCAGTGTCAACACCCGACTGCTAATAAGGCAGCCCCTGGAAAATGGATCATCTGCAGGCATTACACTTACACTGGTTACTCTTGCCTTTCTCCATGATGTATTGCAAGTCTCTTGCACTATTTTTGTTGGCTCAGTAAAATGATGCATTGGCACACTCAATTAATATACATTCTTCACAGCAATCTTCACATCTAATGCTTTGATTTTATCTTCCCAATATTATGAGGCTATTGTTGTAAGATGGTAATTTTATTCTAAATTTGTGTGATACTGAATTTTCCAGTAGGTTTGGAGATAGATTGCTTATTCATGTTTTGGGTTAACGAGGGTAGTTAGACTGGCTACATATCTCAGTTGTGTCAAGAAGCAACAGACTTACCTGCTGTGAACCACAGAATTTCCTGTCAGGAAACTGGGTGAAATAATGAAGGAGTCTGAATAACCACAGGACTTCATCCTTTGCTTGAAGAAAATATGCTAGTTGTTGACACTGTGTTTTTACACATCAGCTTCAATTACATGATTTCCAGGAAGAAAAGTAATTCTTTCTTTGAAGATTTTTATTTTAAAAAAAATTATAAAACTTTGAAAATATATTCCCTTCTTATAATTTGTTCATTTGTTTATTTGATTCAGTGTGTCTTGTGTCTTAACTTGGAACTCACAAATACTCCACTGTAGTTTCTTCTAACACTACTCTCTGAAATTCTCTGTTGCTATGTGCTAAACTTCTTTTGAGAGCAGCCTTATTATAGCTGATTCATCCTTTGAATATAAGGAAAAAATGGTGCTGATAAACTTAAGGATGAATGTTAAAATGATGTTACTTTATAGATATTGCTTATGTACATATGGTGATAGAGGAAAATGGAGAAAATTGTGTTTGCTGCTGAACTGTGGAAGGTAAAAAAAATGGCTATGGGAATGAATTTTGTTATGAATAAAGGATTTCTGAAAGTTTAGCATTAAATAAAAAAGAACCACAAAGCCTACAATCCCAAAAGAAAAAAAACCCAACTACTACAACAACAACAAAACCAAAAAACAAACTGAAACAAGGGTTTTTTTGTTAAAAACTCCAAAGATATAGCCAATCACCAGAAGCAATAATTACAGACACAGAACAGTGTTTTTATCTTCTCTATCAAGTCTTTCAAGCACCCTATAGGAAAGGACCAATAGTTTCCCTTTATTAAGTCATTTATATAAAAAAAATTAAAACATTCTGGGATTTTTGAAAAACATTATCAATCACTTAACTCTTGTAAATGGCCTTTCCACATGTAAGAATATGTACTTTTATGCCTATATACTATATCAAGTCATTCTGGGATATTAGCCCTAACTGCAACCTGCAGGTTGTATTTTGAAGCCACATCAACTGCTCAAAATATTTTTGTAAAACTGTCCAATTCTGCACCCCTCTTAGTCTGGTTTTTGCAAGGGTGCAAGAGTAGCCTCTGATTAAGACATTTTTGTCTACAGTTGCAGACCACACAAAAGACACTGTGCCATGTAATCATCCTCATGAGACACTACTAGCACTGTCCTTTCTATACATTGTCCTGGACCACTAAGCTAATAAGCATCCTAGTTAAGAAAAATACTGTTATATTTAGAATTTAAGAGAAAACTCTTCTGCCACATATGTCATCATAGTCAAATAAAAAATTTCTTCTATTTCTATAGCACAATTTATATGAAATGTATATGTTATGTATACATATACAAAATTAAAACTTTTAGTTATTACCTCCCTACTCATTTGCATTAATTCCACTCCTTAGTTTGCTTATAAAAGTTTGAGGTTTTTTAAGAAGCCAGTTGACATCTCAAGCCTAAACTGGAATAGAACCCAAAGCTAACTATTCCTTCATCCAAAAGTTTTAATTTTTTTGTTTTTTAAGCAGGCTACACAGACTTGAACCAAGCATCAAGGATCATTCCCTGAAGATTAAGTAAGTGGTGAGAATTAGAGACATACTGTTATTCTCTAAGTTTTCTACTGAAAAACACATAGCTAATGCCATTTTATTTTCTGATCAAGCTCCAGATATTTAAGTGATTTATTGTTCTGGCAGCTTGGAGCAACTTGTCATTTTGGCAATATCTGAAGTCTTGCCATTACTTTCAAAGTTGGCAGAAGATTACATTTTATTATTATCTTAAGCACACAAGAGACTGAATTTGAAATTGCAATAGTTTAGAAATCAAAACACCTTTTCTTGGAAAAAATAAACTTCTGTGATCTAAAGGATTGTTCTTTGGAAATTCTTATGTTTGAAATTTTTTCTATTCATGCTGTTAATGCAAAGTTTTAGAAGCTTCCTATTTTTTTGTATGAGCAACAAATCAAAGCAGATTTTATTAACAAATTCTGTGTTTGAAAGAAAAATATAGATACATATTTGCTTAAGTTGGTTTGGCCTGCATTGTCTTTAGAATAATTGTCTTTTGTTCTTTATTTCCGTCTATTTACCCCAAAAAGAAATATTTTAACTTATGGTCCTCATGGTTTTTCCCTCAACATTGAAATATTAATCTTATATTAACCATAACAGTGTAATAGTAAAATATACTCATTTTGATTTTCATCAGTTGTTCTTACATATATAGCACTTCAGAGATTTCTAAAATACTTACGTATGTATTCCCTGTTTTTTCTCAGAGAACGTTAATTTTGCTAGGTTGGACCTCTGTCTTGTTTTTATCTGTGTTTCAGGTTTCACAGAGAAATTACAAAATCTAAAACAATAAACACCGTACATATGCTGCTTATACTCCTTTGAAAAAATCACAGTAACAAAATACTGCTGAATTAACTGTGTCAATCCAGAAAAACAAATTGCCTTTACCAATACCAAAAAAGAGCCTCTATTATCAATAGAAAACAATTTAATAAATCTGTGAGAAACCAAGAATAAAGGCTTTATTAAACCCCACTGTTGAGGGAAGGTGAAGTGTTTTTTTTTTAATTGTACTCTGATCTCTATTACATTTAATTTGTAGTTAGGTTCCTAAACTGCCTAGTACGGCCTTTTGCCTCCCTAAATAAGATTTATACTTCAGTCTGCTCTGAATTTAATTTGGAAAAGCAGACATAGCCCTTCGTGATTGCGCCCTTTTCACTTTTTGCACTTTTGGTACTATGCAGAGACAAGAATTTGGGCAGTGGCACTCTGGCCAAATGAGGGTGTCCAACTTTTTTTAGTTGGAAAGTCATTACTCATTATTTTTAGCAGGTTATTTGGTTTCAGATAGGCTGGTTCACCAGTTCAGCTTCTTTTGAGTAATTGGCTAATTTCTGTAGCTGACTAATACATGTGGTGAAAAAATAAAGAGCCGTGTAGTGCAAAAGGAAATATGAATAATTTCTGTACCTTTTCCACTGATCCTCCAAGTAAAATGGCTTCTTTCACATCTGTGTGGGTTCATATTTGTCCTGATACATCAATGAGATTAAATAACAATTTAAAATTTATTATTGTTTCTGTTTCATATGTATCCAAAATTGAAAAGTATGTAGTTCTCTTGAAAAAAGATAATCCTGGATTATCTTTTTTCACCCATACTTAATGGAATAATTACTTCATAAGTGAAAAGTATTGTTTTTTAAAGCATCATGATCACACAGCTGAAGAAACTAGAGGGACTAAATCTCTAATATTTATAAATTGATAAAAGAAACAAAATTTTCAGATCCTGCTATTAGAAAATACATTCAAATCCTGCTATCATGAAATCCCATTATCTGGATTTTTAAAAATCAAGATTATGAAACAAATTATACGCCACTCTTAATGACCAGTTATTCCACGTAAAGTGTTAGGTGCTTATTGGCATAGAGAACTCAAGGGGATCCATAAACTTCAGTGTGTGGATGAGCACTTCAATACTGAATGCTAATAACTCAAACAAATAGAAATAGAAGAATTTACTAGAATTTAATAAAGAATGTGATTTACACTGAAATTAATGTTTCTGTTCAATGAATTTCACTATAAAAACCACTGGATTTTGCTTGTTTACACCTGTTCTATCTTCTGTTGCTTTATAGTCTGCTTTTGTCTCTGCTTAAAACTGTACATGTGATTGTGGGATGCTTAATAAATCATATTACCAGAACCCCTCATTGGTTTCTTTACTGTACAAGAATGACAATACCACCTTACTGGTTTTCACTAATATTAAAACACTGTTTACCAGATTTTATACTCTTCAATCATAATTTTATGCACTTACACTCTGATCCAGAAAAGCCTGGAAAACTGAAGGTTACTTATGAAAAGAATAATCTACTGTGTTCGCATAAAAAAATACTAGGTAATTTGTACTTTTTTTCAGGTTAGAACAAATATGGAATTTAATAAACTTGAGGATTATCACATGTAAATGAGTGAGCTCAAATTGCTTTTGTCTTTTTTCTTCTTTTTTTTTTTCCCAAACTTCTTACTGCCTTAATGTAATTATACATTCATATGGTGTAAATAATTATATTCCTGAAAAGATGAGAAGAAACTGTGGTGTGGTGTTGAGGATTGACTGAAATGAGATGAGAGTTGTCTTGGATCAGACTTAACAGGTGTCTACTATAAACACATTGCTGTAGGTGCCTGCTATAAACCACAAGAAGAATCATAAAAAGGCTTCTTTGGACAGCAGAAAGAAACCTCATGTTCATGACTGGTACTTATGGGGAACTTCAACCAACACAATACCCACTGAGAGGGAAATAATCTTGGCTATGAATAACATAGAAGTCTTCTGCAGCATGCTTTGATGCTTTTTGGATGCTGGCAATTGACAAACTGACTGGGGAGATGCTCTGCTGCATCTGTTCATCACAGGACAGAAGAAATGGTCAAGTACACAAAAGCCAAGGGCAGCCTGGGCTGCAATGACTATGAAACTATGAAGTTTAAACTCTCGAAGAAAGTAAGCAAGAAAAGCAGAAGAATTATGGATAATGAAATTAAAGCCCTGTATTTCACGAGAACTGATTTTCAGTTAACTAGGGATCTGCTTAGCAGGATCCCATTTCCAGCAACTTTGGAAAGTAGAGACCCAGCAATGCTACTTGATTTCCAAGGGAACCTTCCTCTATGCATTCAGACATGCAGAAAGCAAAGCAAGCATAACAAAGCCAGTAGAGATCAACCATGTCCTCCTATCTCAGTTTAAAATACAAAATGAAGTACCCAGATGGGTAGGGAAACACTACTCATGACAGATTTAGAAATGTTCTGCTGCAGGCAGGAATGGAGTTAAGAAAATCATAGCACAGCTGGAATAGGAAAAAAGTGAGGGAGGTGAATTGGCTGAAGAGGGATTTTTTACATCCAAGTTAGGCAGCAAAAGATGGACTAAAGAGTGTGTGGCACAGTGTTCAGTAGAACAAGGGATATAATCATTCTGTGACACAGATGTGTTTTTCATCTAATGATAAAAGACCAACATACTCAAAGGCCTTTTTGCCTTAGTTTTTACTGGAAAGGTCTGCCATCTGGCCTTCCAGTTACCCAGGGCTAATGGAGGTCCGTGGTAGTGAAGCAGCACCCTCAGTAGAAGAAGACAGCTATGGAGCACATAGGACCTGATGAGATTCACCCCAGTGTGCTGAGGGAGCTGTTCTGTGCCACTGCAAGGACACCTCTATCAACTTTGACACTGAAGCAGAGGGAGGTTCTACACAATTGCAAATGAGCACAAATTACTCACTGCTTCAAGAAGGGCAAGAAGTATGGAGAGAAACACTGTCCAGTTGGCTTCACCTCAGTACACAAGAAAGGTGTGAAACAAAGTCTTCTCAAAGCCACAACTACTCTGAGTGAAGAGTGAGGCATACATACTTCAAAGATCCCTTCCTACCTAAATTATTCTATGGTTGTGATTTTTGCCCTAAACCAGCACTGTAAACTCATTATCAAGTTTTTGCCCAGCACTGTAAGCTCATTATCAAGTTCACTGGTGGAAAGAGACATTGGTTCCTGGATTCCAAATTAGGGGTCTTGTACATCCATACTGTTTAGTACCATAAGAAAACACAATGTGATAGGTGAAAAGCTTATGTCTGCTATGTTTGAACAGATATGGTTGTACATTCATGTTGTACATTCCTACTACTAGTGATGTAAATATCTCTTGATATGTGGACCTGTGACTAAACCTAATCATACAAAACAATATATCCAAATCCATCTTCCTATTTTTTCTCCAAATTAAATTACTCTGAAGACAAGAAAATGAAAGCGAACCAAAGAAACAATAAATTAGAAATGTTTATATGGTATGATTAGTAGTAAAATAAGCCCTTTAAGCAAGTATGTTTCTAAATCACCAGTTCAGGTTCTACATGAAATAGAAAGGAACCATTAAATGACAATGATCTTCACTATCAAAGTGCTAACAAATAAGCCACTATGAATAGCTCATTCTCATATAAGTCCTTCTGAAGGAGCTTCATCACCTATAGAAAGCTATACAAGTGCCCATATTTAATCAAGGCTCTTTGAACTAAAAAGAAAGTAAAAGTGTTAATTCCAGAGATCACACTATATCTGTAACCCCAAAATGTTTACTCTGTCTTTAAATGAATAAAGCAACATATCAATAAACTATAAGATCAGTCAATTGAAACAAATTACACAAAAGTTGGTTCCCAGTAAAATTTTCACTTAAGAGAATTGTCTATTTATATGCATCCCAGTTTGTTATTATGCTTGTGTCCAAAGACGTTTCTCTGCATGTTATTGATTCAGCTGTATTTTTCAAGAAAACTGCAATATATATTGTAAACATGGAAAAACATTTAAATATTAACATCATCTTAAAATTCCGTCAAGCAATTGTAATTTCATGTAATGTTTTAAATTACACAACATTCACTTTTTGATAATAAAAAATGTATTTTAATGCCTTAAATTGAGCAAATTATATTGGTAGCATGTTTTATGAAAAGAGACTGTCTTGTATAGCACTATGGTTTTCAGCCCTACAGTGTTACAATGAAAACCGGACAAAATTTTTTGAAAGCGGTAAGCAACCCTTCATTTAGAATGTCAGTGGAGGAAGCAGTTAAATTACTTTTCAGAGCAATGATTAAAACAAAAGTAATTTCAAGATGCAGGCTATATTCTAGGCCAGGCAGTACTTAAACCCAGGAACTAAGAAGAGCAAATGAAACTGATTGTAAACCTAAGATACTATGAGTGAACACAGACTTGGATATGTGAGCAAAGACAAGACAAAATTACCTGTCTTAGTACCAGAAATGTAGGGAAATGCTCTTTAGAGGAATATCTCATCTCTTCCACTTCTACCATTAATAGTTTGCTAACCTCCTCAATACTATGGTTTTTAAAAGCACATATTTGAATATACATTAGAGCATTTTGGCCAGTTGCCTTGAACTGCAATTCCAGAATAACATGCAAAGCAAATCCATTTAGGATATAATTTGTTTACACTAAAAATATGATTGTCTACCATGTGATCCTATTTAGTGTTCCATTTCTTCCCCATTGCTTATTCTCATGCTATTAATCATAGCTTCTGCCTGAGACCAGTTAACATTTTTTCTGAAGTGCATTTCCATTGAAAGCCTCTTATCTGTTCCCTTAGACTCATCTCTTTTTTTAACAATTAATTTCAGTTAACCAACTCCCACTCCTGCATCTGTCAACTGCACAAGATCAGGATCAGCAACTTTCTTGCTCTTTATTGTCTTTGCAAAGCAGAAATTTCTTGGGTGATTCCCGAAAGTGCTGGGAAGTAGTTGTAAACCCTATCCCATTGTTTCAACATTCCTTCAGTGGCAGAAATGCCACTGGGCTGACACTTGTGCAAGAGACTACCACAAGAAGAATTCTATAAAGGGCTCCAGCAGGTTCTAGGTTTTTTTTCCCCCTATGAGAAAAGTCATAAAATTAGCTTTTGGAAAAGAAGAAAGTGTTACTACAGTAGATATGACAGTTAAATGAATCATTCAGTCTAGAAGTTCAAGTACTTCAATTCTTCTGGGGTGCCTTTCATGGCTTCCCGTATATGAATTTTATGCTTCTCCCCATGACAAAACTCCTGGAACTGGTGGCTGAAAAATCACATCAGCAACTCTCACAGATCTCAGTCACTGACATTCAGTGTATCACCAAATTTAAACAAACATACAAAACAAACAAAAAAACGGAAACAATTGAGTCAAAGAAAAACAATTGTATTTTAAGATTATTTTCATCAAGAAATAAATGCTTGTTCAGTCCTGCAAATTGTTTCCTGGCATATTACCTTCTTTTTGTAAATTAACTCAGACTACTGATATTTATTAGAAACCAAGTAGATTTTGTAAATCTGCTGCAAAATGCCTTGGGTGTGATATACCTATATTTTTTGGTAAAATGAACACAAATTTAACCTGGAAAGGTAAAATGTGAAAGAAATTGAACAATGTTTGGACTTCAGCCACTAAAATCAAAATTGAAAGAACACTGTGTATGTCTATTTGTGGTTCTACAGCCATTTTTAGCTGTCCCAAGCCCCTGATCCTTTTAATATTATTATTTCTGTGATCCCCAGAAAGGTAAATGGGATATAGAAATTTAAGTGTAAACATCACTTTTGAAAATGGTATTTAATCATCTGCAGAAAAGCAACAGACATAAAACTCCATGTATAGCAGAGGAGTACATGGAATCTAGGTAGATAACTAACTTTGACCCTGAAAACTTTTTATGCAGATGCTGCTTAACACACAGCATCTAACCCTGCAGGAGGCTCAGGAGATCAAGCCTCGATGAAGTTGCTCAACTCAGTTGTGTATCCATAAACTGTGCTATATTCAACCACTGAGAAGCCTGAACCAAATGATAGCATAGCAGTGGCTTTTGTGCTCTCTCTTTTGATATTCAGGAGCTAATGATGTGTGCACTCCACAGGACATGGAAAACACTTTATTCTATCCTCTGTGTGACAGAATTCAAACAATTTCCATAGTACTCAACACTGACTTCTTAAATGAGCTCTTGGCAGTTTCTGTTTCTTACATGAAGATGTATCACTCTGCAAGAAAAATATGAGATTCATTCATATACATTTTGTTTGTATCAGTCAGGTCTTTATACAATGACCATTGATTTATGCTAAAAAGATAAGGCCACTGGCAATTACCAACTTTCTGTCCTTACAAACAGTACAGCAGTTGCTGTGTTTACATGCAGTTCATGCCTGAATAGGTATTGTTAAAGAAGAGCTTGCTAAATTAGTTCAGGGAATCACACAGCAATTTAATCTAATTGCCATTTGTCAGAACTTTGTTACAATCACTGAATATTTTTAATTAAATTAAGAAAGGGAAGATGTCAACTCACAATTTCATAATATGTCAGGGACTCCACAAAAAGAATTCCATGATTTATTGTTTCAAAGTACACTTGTGGTATCAAATATTGCTTGTTTAAAATTACCAGCAGTTAAGGGGGAAAGCCATTGTTACCTCTTGTGGTTTTGCTTTATCATTTATTACTGTTGTAAATATACTGAATTTGAGCTGATGATTTCCTTCCTACTATGTTCAGCCATACAAAGAATGCAGAGAGGTAGCTTTACTAAATATTGAATTTTTAGGCAGTTCAACTGAAGTCAGATGAATTCAATGAAAGTGGAGAATCATCAACACCTTTTCCACCTGCGTTTTAAAAGAAAGCTGCTGCAACTGAAACTTCTGCACACACTCTAAAAAATCCCAAAACATCAGACTGGGAAACTCAGGAGTGCACTTTCTGGAATATGATCAAGTTAATGGGAATGAGAGGCATCAGGCAGGAAAAAGATAATACAGTACATAAAATTCATGCATTGTTAGCATCCCCTGTTAACATTAGCCTCATATTCTAGTCATTTTTTCTGACCTTTATATTTCTTGCCAAATCATAAGTTTTTAAAAGAAATTGTGTTGAATAATTCATACACAGTAGTGCATTAAGGTATTGCAGCTTTTTTATTATTCTAAACATCATGAAGAACAGAACTGGCATTATGTCCTACTAAAAATATATGAAAATATGCTAGCAGGTAGTTCGATGTTCATTCACTGCAGGAAAATTTGATACTGTACCTTATAGAAAGTTTACATATGAAACTAGTCAGGCCTACCACATATAGGTGTAGACCTGTAGTTCTGTCTTTAGTGACAGAAACCTGAATTACCCAGTAATTTCAGTCACCTTTTCCTCAAATGCTGCCAATTTAATAGTTAGTGTATTCTGGTGTATGCTGGGGAAGATTCTCATGGCTTCAGTTTGGATTTATGAAGTTAATTTACTTGTTGATGAAACGGTCTTCAAAATGCAAATGATTCACTCAGAAATTATTTAAAAATACCTCCTAGACAGGAACGATTGCAATTAAACAGTAATTAAACAAAGATACTGCTCTGTGGAAATCATCACAATGCTCAGTTGAGACACTTGAGTTTAGAAATAAAGTTTACATAAAATATCCTGGTTTACTAACTTAATATGTATATTGTGTTAAATAAAAAAGTTTTTATTTAATTTTTTTAATTTATCTATTGTGAAGCAGCTGGATAATTCCAGTGAATTTTATACACCTTCTCCCTCTGCAAAATATTGTCAGTATCTCCACCGTTAGAAAAGCCTGTTGCTGATATCAAGATATAATGGGCTCCAACAAAGACAAGGATCCAATTTTCTTCCATTCCTTTGATCACAGGGCATTCCTTTGATGACAAGATCATTCACCATATCCTCACTCGGAAGCATGCACAGCCATGCTGACATTGTGCCTTGGCATCCTGCCTACACCACTTGGCTTCAGCACTGCCTGGGCGCGTCAGTTCCTGCAGGAGAACTGGCACAGTGGTGCTGGCAGCACCCTTGGATTGACCACACCACCTTGCACAGGCACTGCAGCCTCCTGGCTTACCCTGGCCTTCTTCAGACTGGAAAGGAAACCGAGCAGAAACAGAGCAGCCCTTCCTCTGTTGTCACATAACTTTGCATGTGAAACATCTTTCACTAGATCCATTATTTCGCCCTTCTTCTACATCTCTACACTATATAGGGAAACAAGCTCAGGAATTTCATTCTACATCTATCATTTATCAGGAAGAGGAACGCTTTAAGAGAAATTCTCAAGTTACGGAACAATCATTAAAGATGTACCTGTACTCTCAATCACACTCTTCAAACATGGATTAATCTAAATACCTGTCCTTCATGTTTACTGACTACTGTATGACTCTCACTGATAATTTAGTAGAGCAGTTCCCTAGGACACTGTTCTTTGGATTTTTTTTTTATTTTCTGCTTCCTAAAATAAACTATTTTATCTCAGGATAGGAGAGAACATTTTTCTAGATAATTCCATAGAAAAGAATATGAATGGTAACAAAATATTTTCCCTAATATATTCTTCATTTTTTCCCTTTTTCTTTAAGAGCATGACTCCCTAGGTCAATATTATTTTCTCTATTAAATGATCCACTCATTTTAACTGCATTTGGTTTTTTTACAAGAAGAATACAACAAAAGATTAAGGGAAAGAATATGGACAAGGATGACAACAAAATTTAGCTCACTAAAGATTTGTATTCACAGTCTTTACTAAAGTATTGCCAGATGAAAAATAACCAACATTCCTGTTGAAAATATTAATGTTTAACCTGAGTCCACTATTCTGCTGTTCACAGAGATTACTTAAATTAAGCTGTCTGGTACCAGATAACATTTTAAGAAATTCTAAGTGAAATGACATCAATGAACAGTACTCATGAACTGAAAAAAAAATGAAGATCTATTGAAAACTATACATTTTTATAGACAAAATTACAGTCATATTCCAAGCAGAATCAAAAAACAAGTTGTTCTGTTTTTATGTGCCCATATAAAATAAAATTATGTTTCTCCCTATACCCAAAATTCTAACAGTCACTTTAGTCACATGTTAAATATCTGCATTCCTCATTCTACACTTCTATGTTTCTTCCTCTTCCTATTCTCTCCTATACTCCTTCACCAGCCTTCAAGGCTGAATGTTTTTCACAGTCCCCTTCCTTTCTTCCACCCCTATGGTTGTTTCTTCCTATTATATGTTTTCCACTTTCATTCTTCACATTCCTTACAGTCTCACTTTTCCCACTTATCAGACTGTATATGAACTTTGCTGCAAGCATAGTTGTATGAAATGATTTTCAGTGCTGCCAGCAGCTGGGAGAGTATGGCTTTAATGATCCTTCATGTGAACCAGATTAAAAGCCTCGAGCACGAGTGACTTGTAGTCCAAAGCAAACCTTATGTTGCAGTCCTTATACTCCATACCTCAGTTTCTCTATTCCATAGAGCCTATATATAAGAGAACATACAGGCATTGTACATAGACAAAGGTAATTGTCTAGGATAAATTCCCATTCACACAATTCCCCAGGGGCACCCCAAGCAATACCATACTTTCCCACAATCCAGCAGAACCAGAAGTGACCCTGCCACATCATTCATTTGTAAATCAGAACATTAAACTCTTCTCAGTGGATACATAAAAGGATTTACAGAGCAGAGAACAAAACAGCTTCAGTTGCAAGCATTCCTCTAAAGACTGAAACACCATGTGTTAGCAGATACTAGATATTTAAACAAATGTAGAAAAGGATAATGGCGCATAAAATCATAATAACTCAAGATAAGCAGCAAATTAACACAAGTCTTTTATAAATTACCTATCTTTATAAAAGCACTCTATTTGCTAACAGCTCAGAGTCTGTACTCAGTCTCTGACACTGAACAATGGTTTCGAGCTCCCAGGAGGCTGCTCACTCTATCTGCTCGGTTCAATAGGACACCTTGGCAGCTCTGCTCTGCTGGGGTTGTGACAGCCTTGTGCAGGAGAACTGCAGAACCATTTTCTGCAGGTACATATTGCTCTGTATGTACACACAGTTCCAGCAGCCTCAAACTTACAGGATTCCTGTTCTTTGCTACGTTTGCAGAGAAAGCTGCTACAAAAGAAAAGCTAAATGTAACAATCTTTTCCAACAGCTAGCTATTTCTATATAATATATTTCTAGATAATTTTCTTTGGATGATTTTTTGCATAGTGATGTACTTAATTCCAAATGAGGGCTGTGGTGGATTTGATCTCAGATCCCCTATATTTAATTGGATGGTTGAGGCTAAAAATATTCCCAATGGTCAACCATGCCACAGTGTAAGATTACATCAAATATGCCAATCATTGCGTTCACGCAGAAAAGCATAAAAAACTGCAGAACTTAAGTTCTATTATTAATGCTGAATTGACTGTCTCATCAGAATAACAATACTCCATGTCTTGCTTGAAATAATAATGCATTTCCTAGTTTGAACTCTTATTAATATGATTAGGTGATGAAGTACAAAGTAATGGCCCAAGTGAATTCATAAGCATTTCCTGTACTAAGCCACACTGAAAAATTATTTTTTATAAACTAATTAGACATTCTGTTTCAAATATTGCTTTCTTAATAAAATTCATACATATATATAAATAAAATGGGAGCATTTATTAAGGGTTCCTTATCCAATTTTCAAAATAGCTTTGTAAATCTATCAAGTACTAAGTGGAAACAATAGAGAAAAATGTCATCAAAACACAGTCATTACTTTAAAAGGTACAGCCATTCTTACTGACATTGCAGTAGAAATTGCAGTACAGCATGTCTACCTTTGGAAAGTGTGTTCAGGAAAGGAAATAACAGGTTTCACAGCTGTGTTTAAATGGGTAGTCATGTGCAAGGGCCATAGCAATGCTTTGGATCACAGCTTTTTGACAAGTGTATACCAAAACTGCTTCAAATTTGTGTATTCTTAACAGAGAAATATGTATCAATGTAGGTCACTTTTCTAATAACATGTTCTAGATGATTGTAAGTGCTCCATGTAGTAGTTTCTTTTAGGATCATACTTTCTATACCTTCAGTTGACATATTGAATGCATAAGCTGCAGTACTACTGAAAGCAATGGCATATACTACTATGAAACTTGAGAAAGCTTTATTGTTTTTTAAACTAAACTTTCCCATCATCTTCCATCTTAGTATAGTGCAGATATATTAACTACACCTCTTCTTGAAAGCTCAGATTTTAGGCAGGAGGCTGGTGTCTCATTTATCTGGCACAACTGGGCAGCCTGGAGAAAGGAAAAACACGATCCCTCTGACAAGTCACTTGGCTCACACAGCAGCTGCATCATGCTTTTACACTCATCTGCTTAGGGTTGACGTTATCTTACACACTTATATGGAATAAATCTTTCTTAAATATAATGCAATACTCCAGAGAGCTGTTTCAAGATAACTACAAGATGCTTTTCCAAAACATATTGTCTGAATGCGTAATTCTGGAGATATATTTTCTTTATACAATCTGGACAAGAAAATCAAATTTGGAAGAGAAAATATGCCAGATTTCTGTTATTTCCACAGCAGAAATAAGAAGTAGCATTGCCAAAATACATAACCTTTTGTATTCTTACTCTTTAAGCTGTTTGCTTTCTGTTAAAGTGCTAAGTTTTATTAATGCAAAATTATTTGAGATGTTCTGACCAGTATCCTACATATTTAATATCACACTTAACAGAAATATGTATTCCGCATTCTAACCATCCAATTATCAACATCTACTCAGAAAACTGCAATTCAAATTGCCAAAAGCAATGTATATCTACACCTACATATATATTAATGTGTCCTCCTCTGTTGTATTTCATTCTATTTCATTTTTTCTGTGATATTTAAATAACTGATGTTAGTATACAAAAAAAAGACTCTTTCTAGGTCTGTGGCCCTTGATCACAGACCAACTTTAACATATAGGTAGTTGCCTCAAGTAAGAAAATCAAGATGCAAAATTATTTAATGCCTGTGTGCTGCAAAACTGAACTAATTTTGGTTTGCCTGGGGCATTAACATCTAAAGAGTTCCCATTTTATGAGTCACCTTCCTATTCACCACTATAAATTTACAATGTATTATTTGCCTGGCATTAAAAAAACATATTTATCAACATCAGAAGCTTTGGTTTGACTCTTATTGAGGTTGAAATACAAATGTCAGTGTACTGGTTTTGGCTGGAGTAGATTTAATTATTTTTTTCAGCTGACATGGTAATGTGCTTTGGATTTTTGCTGACCACAGCATTGATAACACAGGGATATTTCAGCCACTGCTGAGCACCCAGGGACAAAACCTTTTCTGTCTCTCACCCCAGCCCACCAGCAAGGAGGCTAGGAGCAAACAAGAAGTTGGGAAGAAACACATCCAGGACAGGTGACCCCAACTGACCCAAGGGATGTCCCAGACCGTATGGTGTCATGCTCAGTGCATAAGAGGAGGAAGAGGGGGTAGGGATGAGGAAGAAATAAAGTTACTCTGAGTTAAGGCATTTGTTTTCCCAAGTATGGTTCTATGTGATGGATCCCTGCTTTCCTGAACACCTGCCTGCCAATGGGACCAGTGAATGAATTCCTTGTACCACTTTGCTTGTGCATGCAGCTTTTGCTTTATCTATTAAACTGTTTTTATCTTCCTGATTGTCTCCCCTCCTCTGCTGTGGGGAGAAGAGAGTCATTGTCTGAGCGGGGCACAGCTGCCAGTTAGGACTAACCCAAAGCAGTCCATGTAACACCTCTGCAGCTCACAGCTTCTTTATATATCTTTCTTTTTAGTTACAGATTATGCCATATCATGGCTTGAGATACTAAGACCATCTTTTAAAGTATTTATTTTTCAATCACTGATACGTTAAAATAAATGATTCTAGAAACATTTTTTATCTCCATTTTAAAATGAATGGAACCAATTTCTCTAAAAACCCTCTGTTCATGTCTTTATATTATAGAAACAAATGTTTTACTGACACTTTGATGAAAGTTTGATTGTTTCCTATTTGAAAGAAAGTTCTGCTGATCATTCTTTCATCTTGCAGCAGTAATATTTTTGTCAACATATGATCTGGAAAAACTTCTTTTATGCTTTCCAGCGTAGTGCTTAAATGTACAGTTCTGAGAGCATACAGAAGCAAACAAGGTAAAAATTCTCAGAATTCCTCTCATATCTGTACACCTGCAGAGCCATGAAATAAACTCAGGTTTTGTGTAAGAATTTGCAGATTTATATTGGTCAACACTGCATATTATCTTTCTCTAGTACAGGGAAAAAATCTATGCGCAGTCTCCAAGGAAGGAGAATAAACAGAATCTGGAGATACTTGTTACTATGAAACAAATAATTGAACACCATAGGGAAACGACCACTGCAGAAACTGTTAAAACTATATTCTGCACACTTTTCATCTGCTAAATCACACCATGCTGAGAAGCACCTACTGGCTGAACCTCACACAGGTTCCTGAGGCACTTCACAAGCGAGCAAGTCGCGGTTGGAGGCAGTGGAATTGAGTTCCAGAGCAGACAACAAAGCTCTAAGCTAGAGGTTCTCTTTTTAATAGCATGTTTGGATCATCATTCAGTCACTGATCAATCTTACCACTTCCAGCCCTGTAATAAGCTATGGAAAACATGGCAAAGGATCACAACATAAGGCTCTTGCGCTGCTTTATTTAATATCCCAGACTACAGTTGAAATCATGCTCTTGAATTTGCATTAGAAGTGAATGGAAAGAACTAATTGTATAAGATTAGGGATCTCTCATTCACATTATTGAATAATCTCCCAGGAAATAATAAGTAGTCCTAAATCTAGCACCCCTGCTTTCATCTGTGGGGTTGAGACAATCCCTGCACATCAAGGAAAAGTATCTTTATTTATGTATTTGTATTCTATTTACCATTTAGCTTTTACAGAATCATAAAATATGTCGAGTTGGAAGGGACTCAAAAGAATTATCAGCTCCAACTCTCAGTCCAGCACAGGACAGCTCCAAGAGTCATTCTATGTGCCTGAGAGCACTGTCCAAACACTGATTGAACTCTGACAGGCTTGGTGCTGTCACCACTGCCACGAGGAGCTGTTCCAGTGCCCAATCATCCTCTGTGTAGAATCTTTTCCTGATATCCAACATACACCTCCCCAAAAACAAATTCATTCCCTCAGGTTCACTGTTCACCACAGAGCAGAGCTCAGTGCCTGTCCCTCCTGTTCCCCTCACAGGAAGCTGTAACTGCAGTGAGGTCTCCCCTCAGTCTCCTCCAGGCTGAACAGACCAAGTGCCCTCAGCTGCTCCTCATATGGTTTCTCCTCAAGGCCCTTCACCATCCTTGTTGCCCTCATTTGTATGCTCTCAAATAGTTTAAAATCTTTCTTATATCGTAGTACCACAAACTGCACAAAATATTTAAGGTGAGGCCAGCCCAGTGCAGAGCAGAGTGGGACAATCCCCTCCCTTGCCCGGCTGGCCGTGCTGAGACTGATGCCCCAAGGACAGGGTTGGCCCTTCTGGCTGTCAGGACACTGCTCATTCGTGTTCAACTTTCTGTCAACCAGGTCTCCTGGAGCCCTTTCCACAGTATTGATTTTCCATTATTTTTATTTAGTTAAAATATTAGATATTGTATATAGCATGTTATTTTGCAGTCTATTTTTATCTTCTATATTTAATTTCAAGCAGTAATTTAAAAGATACCTACCCAAAACTTTAAGTTTTCTAACATAATTAATGATAATAGCATGGAATCTCAATACTTGAGCTTTTATGAATATTCTGATAAAGGAATCATCTTACATATTGCTTTTTCTTGTATTGTAAGGGTTTGTGCAGCAACTTGTGATATATTCACTATGCTGATACACCTATAGAAGAGACCTGCCTTCATCTAAACGTGGGAGTAAACCAGGAGCAAAACCACCAAAATAAATTCTGGTTAAGCATGAAGATGATTGTACTGCAGTTTTATTGGTGCAAATATGTAGGTAACATTTTTCAAGCCAATTTGTTAAAACCAGCCAACATTCCCCATCCCTTTCTCATAGTCAGCTAACAAAGACAAACTGCTGGATCACATCAACCATCCACTACTTCACTATTCTGGCTAGAGTGGCAAATAACAGATATGTTGGGAGAAATGTAGAAATGGAGCAATTATTCCATGATAAATAATAAGTCACTAAGTCATACCCTTTTAGTTTCCAGCAAGGGCTCGGGGTCTTCCTAAGTCACAGGTAGGTTCTGTGCATTTAGCAGTCATCAGGGTGGTTTTGTCATAACTTTGTTGTGACTTTTAGTCCCCCTTTCAGTCTATAAGGCTTCATAAACAAAGTTTCAGGGTTCTATGTAGATTTAGTTTTAATTGGGGAAAAACAAAACAAAACAGTGACAAAAGAATTATTGTTGGTTTTAAAATATATTGAGTACACACTGCAAGCTGCCTCTGGTGCCATCCACTGTTAATGTGGAAGTAATGACCACAGTCTGTTTCCTAAAGATAGTCTGCATTAGGAGGTTACTGCAAACTTTGGGTTCTTATGTGAATATCAATTTGCTTGCAACTGTGTGCTAACTCCCTCTATAATACACCAGAAAGTCAAATTAATAAAGCAAGAGAAGCAGTCATCTTCAAAGTCTCACTCAGAGGTAGTGCAGTAGTCAGTAGGCAAAGGCAGGGGCTCTGGCCTGCCTTCTACCTCTCTCAAAGATATGGGACCAGCCAAGCCTTTAGATTTCAGAACTACGTGAGTTCAGTGACTAAAGCAGGCACCATAGTTAGTACGTTAGTGTTCTTAAAAGGATCTGGGAAAAGTGGTTTTATTTTCTTCTGAGAGATGAATTAACATTTTTCATTAGTCCAAAAAGATTACTGAGTAAAAGAATGAAAGTTGTTGGTTCTGTTTCCTATTTGTTGTTTTCTGTGTTTTGGAAATGTTTTGTTTAATCTGTTGGGCATTGTTGAGAACTGAGAGAGAGGCAGGGTTGAAGAGCAGACCAAACGAGGGAGAAGGATGAGAGGGGATGGGGCTGAAGAGTAAATGGTTGAGAGAGTGTGTAAATTCCTGAGTGCCATCCAATGGGAAATGGGACAGGCGGTACCTCGGCTCGTAAAAGAGTATAAAAAGTTGCCATTTTTTTTGAGGATGGGTGTGTTTGCTTCTGGGGAGAGAGATACAGGGCCAACTCAGTTGACTCATTTCAAACAAACGGGGTTTTGTGTTAGAAGACTTAAATTGTGTCAAGAAATGAGTTATTTCTTACAGTCTCTTTCAAATTTTAAAAATTAACTAGACTGTTCCACATCTACTGCTGTACTAACAGCATCCTCAAAGACAAGCCAGTAAGAGGAGCACTGACATGCTACCAGGAGCTAATGTTCCCAGAAAAACAAGTCTTTAGTTATCTGCACAAATAAATGTTGTCATCTCATTTGCCAGAAATTAAACAGAATTTTTCTCCCATTCATAAAAGGGCTAAAAATAACCTATTGGAATTGAACCACCATGGACTTTCTGCTGGCCAAGCTAGAGTATTGTCACTACAGAGATGCCAGTCGAGCACCTTCCATAGGCAATCCACTTATTCTGAACTTTTTATTGTAAAAATGTTCTTATAAGTGACAATCATCTGAGAAAAGTATTGCTTAGAATGGATTTTTAATCAGAAATACTAAAGGCAAAAAAACCCCATTCATGCATTTGCCTACACTAGAAGTTCAGAGTTTTGTCAGAAATCCATTCAATTCAAGGAAAAGTGACAAGAGGAGAGAGACAAATGCCCAAAGTGAAGAAAGAGTTTCCAAATCACTTTGTATAGTAACCCAACTAATTCAAGAATGGTAAAGAAATGCCTATAAGATAAACAAGTAACTGAACCTTCTTTTAGTTTTTCTTTTGTTGTGTACTGCAACACCATCATTGAAGAATTAAAGTCCACTGAGCCTGTCTTTTACTACTTTCTCCTCTACCTCTCCCCTGTAACTACAGATAAGCTAGGCTGTAAAAGGAACTGAGTGTAGCTTTTTTATAAGGTTGTAGTGATTGAGTAGGCATTTTATACTTTATTTCATAGTTATAAGAAATTAAAAGTATTCATATATTTTAATTAAAAGTGTATTTCTGAACTAATGTCCTAAATTCCTTCATATTTTATATAATATAATTTATGTATCACTGGGGAGTTATCATAGTCCATTTTGTCAAGGTCTTTCCGGAAAGAATTTAATTTTGAGTTTGCAGCCATTGCCCTTCATCTCACTGTGGACCTCCATTTCATTGTTTTTGATATGCATGCAGATCAGCTGCACAACTTAAAATTGAAAAAAACTGGTGGCAAGTATTTCTGGATTTTCTTTTGGCAGCTAATAAGTTTCTTACATGCATTTTTTAAAAACCACATTTCATAAGGCACTATGCTATATTATTTGATATATGTATACATTTCTTTATTTTTAAAAACTTGTCTAAGTCTTTCTGCAAGAAGAAATAAGTACTATAAAACCATAACATGTGGAATTAACTTCCATAAATTACTGTATATGGACATGGTTAGAAAGAAGTAACATACATGTATTTTCACTGTAACTTTTGAATTGTTAGCTTCTGAGAGAATGCATTCTCTCAGTTCTCACAAACATGGAACACTTTAATTTTAGTTTAATAGGAAATACAATATTTATCTATACAGGAGTCTGAAGTCACCTATTTGCTTTCAGAAAATAATTATGAGTAAGCATACATGCAATTAAGGGATTCACAATCTCTTATCAATATATCAACTTGGAAAAACTCTCTCTGGCTGAGTAATTCAGTTTTGATACCCATTTAATATTTTGGCCACTGCTGAGACTCCAACAACGGTGCTAATTAGTGCCAATTGTGAGGCTGGTTTCTGTGGTACAGCCATCTGTCTTGCAGATACTGAATCATTTAATTACTTGAAGGTGTAATTATAAATGTCTCAAAGCGTTTAAGACTAACCATTCATTATTTAAAAAAAAAACCCACAATGTTGCTGTCAGATGCTACAGAGGGTTTTTTTTACCAGATAATACGGTTTAAAAGATACACACTAGTTACAAAGTAGAGCCATTACACTAAGAACCCCATAGTAAAAGTCAGATGAGCAAAATCTAATTTCTAACAGTACACCTAAAATGAAAATCTGCATAAGGAACAAACTTAGGGTACTTTTTAAATGTGATTTCAAAATTTCCTGATAATATTGACCTTTAATTTTGTTATATGGATTTTATATGCAATTATTTGCAGTGTTTGCACTATTTTTATGCAGCAGTGGGACAGCATACAATTGTAACATTAACAACAGGTCATGATAATATAACTGAACTCTACCTGAAATAAAACCTTTAAATGCATAATTCAGTCTTGACTCTGGATATGTAGCATAAAGTGGGTTTTACTTGAGTTTTTGTCTTTCAGTTTTTACTTCCCATCCCTCCCTCTGCATCACCCCAGTCTGAAGCAATGGAGTGAAGCCTTTTATGGCAGCCAACTCCCCACGTCAGCTGGATCCTTCTACAAGTCACATCACACACATGCTACACATTTTTTAAATAGATAACTTTTACACTACAAACACCAACATCTGCAATTTTTAACCCATGGTAATGAAAATCTCAGGGAAACAAGATAATACCCTCCAAAGGTTTTACTGGTCTTTTCACAAGACATGGCCAATAAATAAATACATGATGTATGGAGGAATGTTTCAGAGATATGATGAACTACTGTGGCTTTTTCCAGACATTAACTTGTGATTTGAAAAAAAAAAAAAAAAGCAATTAGGGAATCATTGCATTAATTGGAACTATCGAAGGTTGAAGAAAAAAAATAGTGTACATAATTCTATAAAAGAACAAAATAAGATATGATATACCAAATTCTCTCTCCCCTTTTAACTGAAGATAGGTGGCACCAAAGGGATGCCCCCTAATCTTTTTTAAATCAATTGAAAAAGCAACATATGTTACATAAGGAGCTTTTATCGCTTGTTAAAATAATAAGAAACATCTGTGTCCAAATTTTAGGAACTCCAAAACCAATTAGAGACAATGCTCTGGGACACTCTATAAAGCAATAAAAATCTCCTTAAAATACAAACCAGAGTCTAAAATTTTAAACTATGAATATTTCAAATCAGTCAGCATAATAATTAGACAATTTCTATGTAAATCAATACATAATTATTGATATCTCTTCACTCCTGAGTACAATTTTGCAGAAAACATTTTTTTTTTCTGAAACACTGCAGAGGAGAAAAGAGTTATTGATAAGTACCTCTCTTAACCTCTTTTGTTAAATTAGATAAATGAGAGGAACTTGAAATCGGTAATGAAATATGTAATTTTAAAACAAAAGCTCTGACAAAAGAAGAAAGCTGAATTAAATGGACTGAATTAGATGGACTCTGACTAATTACAGATCACTATATCTCTTTTTCTCCAGTGTCAGAATAGTGCCCATATTGACATGATCCATCCAATACAGGACAGTGATATGGTTACTTGGAAAATTTTGTGTCAACTCTTATTTTGGTGCTCAGTTCTAATAATGAATAATGCCCTGGCACCTAGTGTAATTCCATGGACTTCATGCCTGAGTTACCTTACCAGAAGTAATGGGCTATTTTTTAATATAAAGATTTAACCCCCATGTCACCATGTAAGTTTCCATTTTCCTACTTGAATAGCACAAGTCTCTCTGCTTATCCTTGAGTATATACAAGTTTTCTACCTCACTGCATTTTACAGCTGTCTGCAATATTTCAGATTTAACATATTATGATTATACAATACATATTCAACACATTTTTATTTGACCTCACTGACTAGCATCTGCATTCCTTGTCTTACATAGCTCCTAGTCCCCTACACCAAGTAAATACTTCCCTCTGGGTGTTTTTACTACTTGATGGAAACAGAGGATGGTGTACATCTCATTAAAGGCTGTTGTGCACAATGTAAATTAATCTAAACTTCCTCAAAGGCAATGGAAAAAAAAAGTGCTTTCATAATAAGATTCCTCTTAAACTGAGGCAAACATCTTAAGCAGGTTGGATGAATTGTACTTTTTTTTTATTTATAGAATAAAAAGCAATTCTAGGGTCATATAGACAGCTGTACTGTACATGTCTAAGGCTACCTGAAGCTAATTTTAAGTGGGAAATTTCCAGGCCAATAAAAATGGGTGCATGTTTTCTGGAACTGGAACCTGAATACAAGGAATTTTGCTCCTGAGTGAATGGGAAGATTTCAACAGACCCAAGTTGGTATTCAATGCTTTAGAGAACAATGTAAGGCAACAGTCTGCAGTCACCTGTGATGTTTTTATTAACATCTGGGTACATCCCAGTCCGGCAAATGTAGAAGACTGGAGATACTCTCTTAGGTCTCAAACCTTTATGTGTGTTATTTAGCTTTAAATATTTAGGATTGCATAATTTTGTGAGTCATCACATATCTTGCAAACCACCAAGAAAACTTTCATCTAATTCTAAACTGAAAACTTCAAGAGAATTCTACAGTTTTTTAGATCATGAAGGATCCTGCACGGATCATGGCTCATCTAATTTCATTCCACGGTTTGAACAGCAATAAAAATGCAGACTACAGTAGCTTAGCTTGCTCTTAATTGCACAGATATCCACACTTCTCATGAGGAAGGCAGTCCCAGCTACATGGCTTTGGAGTACTCTAGAGCCTGGGGAACCTGCCACTTGTCTATTGAAACTCTATAACCACACAAGCAAGAACTCAAAGAAGGTTGAAAAAAACAGCAAACCTAAAAACACAATCAAAACAAATCCCAAGCAAAACTCAAACAAAAAACCCCACACACATATAAAAAACAGATGAAAACAAGAGGAGAACAAATGACATACAAGTTTTATGGCTAAGACAGTCAAGTAGAAGTGGGTAAAATCACAATTTAATGCATTCTAGTACGTTTTTGTATCTTATCAGTTAGATATTTAATGCTGATATGTAACTTCCCGTTCCCTAGTGAGTACTCGAAGGACTAGATGGACAGTCATTTTTAGCTTCTGTATTTTTTTTCTAAACCAATAAACCTTGAACTCCCTCATATATTATCATAAAACTTCAAAAACATGATGTGGAGACAAACTGTCTCACACATACGAAAATCAAAATAGCAATCCAGCACAACAGAGCTAATTAAGCCTGGCTGCTTGTGGTAGCAGAGCTGCTTGATTCAGAAGTCAGAACAAGCTCAGAAATCATTCTGTACTACTACAGTGCCCACGGCAAGAAGGAAAATGAAGCACTCAGTTTCTGAGCATTGGGGATTTTACGTAAGTATTATGGGGCTGATGTAAACAATGAAAGTTTACTAGCAGAAGGATATAAACATTCTGTTTCAAAATAAGCTTGATAAGATGGTGATACATTTGGATTTCAGAAAATGCTGCTTGTAAAATACTGGCATGAAAGTATTTTACACTTCTGAAGCAGAATATTAAATTAAGTTTTACTCATACCAGAAGAAAAGTGAAAGTTAATTATGTATTTCCCAGCAGCAAAGCTAGGAGGTCTAAATTTTTATAAAGATTCCTTCCAGGGATGGTCTGCTTCTCTTCCACATAAATAGGTGTTCAGATGTCTATTTCACCAGATTTAATGTTTGATGCATGTACTACATCAAGGCTTCATCTGTTAGTTTCTATTTGGTCAATATGCTCAATAAATAAAGTGTTCAATAAAGAAAAGAAACCTCTTTTTTTTTTTTCTAAGCAATTTTATTTAAAATACTTCTGACTCCATATGACATATAGACCCAGAGTAGAATTTGATTAATTGTTAATCACTTTCTGCTTGAACTATTTGCTCTACACTTTTTGTTTTTGAGAATAATAAAATCTCCACTGCTATTTTAAAACAATAATCTGGCAAATAAAACTAAATCAGTTTAAAGACCCATAGAAAACACTTTAATTAGCTTATAAATGGTATACTAACTTTTAAAAAAATTGAGATCTCAGTATTGTGCTTGCTAAGTCTCTTTCAATTAGCTAAGGAATTACATTATGGAAATAATCACAATAGATAATTTCCATATACTAAAAGACCCAAACAAACAGAAACTTCATGCAACACAACATCTATTTGAATAATTTATTTGATCATACCTTATTTATTTTACAAATATATGCTTCTTTTCTATTTTACTTTTACATTTGAAGATGATTTAGAAAAAGTCAGCCTCCAGAGTTTTCCAATTCCTTCCAGGAAACAAGTGCCTGAGGTGACTCTGCTGCAAGAAGAAGGTTAATTGACACATAATCTGTAGTGTACCTCCTCTCTGCTTTATCAAAGAGGAAGGATCTAAACTCTGAGCTCACTTCCATTGTTAACAAAATAGTGGCGGGTGTATGCCAAAGCCATGAAAGCTATCATGAGTCTCCATGTAGAATACCCAGCACGTTGCAGAGAACTATTCCTATTAACAATTATGTTTGTTTGGGTAGTTTTCAAAAGTGGGTTATACCTCTGTAAGTGCCCTGCCAAGCTAGCAGTAATTTTACTATAGGCATTAAGTGGAAAAAAATGTTGAGGATCCACCTATGATGATGCTTAGGCACAGTGAAGGATCAGTGCTAACATATATAGAACATAAGGCAGAACTTTCACAAAAGTATCACCCTTTCACAAAGGGAAAAGCTGTTTTGTCATAGTTGGCTGAACATACACAACTCTGAGCTTCATCTTTGCTTGTATCTGGTTTATTGCTGCTGCTGAAATATTCAGAATAGGATGTCTCCTCTGGATAGCAATTAGCTGCTATTTTCTCAGGATAAACTTTAGTTAAAAAATTAAAACCATCATGATCAACCATCAACTGTCAGCCCAATGCTAATATGATAAACACATGGATAATATTACTCACTGTGCTGAAAACACAAGCTTCTATTCCATAGGAAACCAACTGTCTTAATCATACTGAAAAAAGATTTCACTTCACTATTTTTACACAAGCTGTTGCACAGCATTGTTAATCATAAGTGGTGTCAATATGATACACACGTTTTTTTAGAAAATAATGCCAGTGTATCAAAAGGATGTATAATTAGTCAGAACAACTCTCAACATTCTCCTGCTCCTACTAGATCTATTCCTGATGTCTTGATTTTATCAAGCATTAACATTTTGCTTTGATGAAGTCTTTATTTCATTCTGTTTTTCAGAGAAGTCATTTTATGTCCATTCCTGAGGAATGAAAAAGATGATTTGAGGATTGAAATCGAGAATATTTGTCAAGGTTCATATTGCACAATTCCAATGTCACTGGGAAAAGACCCTTATGTTTCTCATTTTATTATCTAGCAGAGAAATCTATTAGACCAAGTTCAGCTGCTGCCTTTGTAGGCATATTCCTCTACTCTTTCAAAGGGAGGGGAACCAATTACACTGAAAATCATTTTCAGTACCTTTATTTCTAATCAGTTATAACAAGACAGTACATATTAAACCAGAATGGGCTGATCTAGAAAAATACTAGTATTCCCTGTGAAGTTTATTATTAATTTGAACAGAAACATGGATTACTTTGCTTCATACTACTCAATTTTTTTTCTTTGTTATGTACTCACCATAAACTATTCAACATCAATGAACAAACACCTTCAAACTAAAATAAGTTATGTGGGTACTACTTTCAAACACCCAAGTAAGTAATAAAGTAATTGCAAGTAGAAAATAAAGATTTAAAAATTCTCAGTTTCGTGTCATATAGTTTTGGAAAGGGTTTGTTAGTTTTGGGTTGGTTTTTTTTGTATTGTTAGTTTGTCAGTTTGAAAAAATGAATAATTGATAGTGAATGTATGAATACACAGAGTAATTAAATTCTGCATTACTGTAGTTAACAACTGAACAAGTACATTCTGTGGGAGAGTAGCTTGAAAAACAAAAATGGAGGAAGAATGAATAGAGTGGAACATTTCTGAAGCCTAAAAGAAAAAAAGTATGGCAATAAAACCTGTGGAAGTATCAACATGAAGACTTTAGAAGAACTCTCAGAGCAGGAGACAGACTGAAGAGAGGCAAAGTTCTCCTTTTTGAAGCAGAGGACCAGGCAAAGCCAAGAACAGCAGAACTGGTCACAGAAAATGAATTCTTTCTCCAGAGAAGATGCATGTCTGAAGTTATCTCTAATATATTTTCAATTCTAGTGGGAATGGTTTGTTACAAATCAGTAAAACAAAAATAGTTAAAATGGGAAAATGTGACTGTGTAAACTATGAAAGTAAAGATATGAATTCAGGAATAGGAGAATTGTACAAATTGCATTTACCTAACTCTAAATATAGTGTTTTCATTTCACGGGGACGTCATTACAGTACACATACACTGAAGATGTCATGTTAATGAAGAACAGCATCTGGGAGAATACAACCAGATCTGGGAGTCACAAATTATGAGCATGACTACATTTATTTGTGATTGTTAAAGGACTCTGAGACTGAAGCTGTGATAAGCTATCTGTTTTATTTTAATTGTCTTTGGAAATTGTGGTACATTATGTTATGCAATCATATATCTACAAATCTAAATTGTAATAGCAAAAATTGGGAAATTTAATTTTATAAGTTCTTTCCTTCTGCAGGAAAACATTGTCTGCATGAGTTTAGACCAGCACGGCATTTGAAGAGATCTGCAATGAATCATAACTTTGCAATAGATATCATGATGGCAGCATGCATTAGTAGTAGTATACTTTTATCATTCCTAATTTTTCATAAATGTAATGTCATTCATTGGATATCTACTATTTAAAAGCTGGATTGATGCTGACAGCATCAATTATGTATAATTTTTACAGACTTTGGGGGTCCAAGCATCATCTTTTGTATTATTGAAGAGAGCAGTCTTTTTACTTACATATGCATTTACATTAGAAATCCATGTAAATAAAAACATTAAAATTGCTTTTCCTAATGACACATCCAATAAAGAAGCAAACAGCCACACATGATTAAAAATTAATTTTGAAAATCAAGAAACAGCACAAAATACCATCTAACTAAAGCTCTTACCCAAAATCAAAACATTTGTCGGTGTGGCAATTCAAATCAGCAAGTATTGTTTCAATTTAAGTACCCCTCAAAGAGCCATCCCATTTCAACTCAAATTGCTGAAGAGTTATCTGGCCAGTTGATGAATAATTTGGTAACCAGTAAGGATTAGTTCCCAAAATATACAATTAGAATTTTGTGGAGATCAGTGTATCATTTTTTCAGATTGCTGATTAAATTCAATAAACAGATTTTCTTAAGAACCTGGAAAACATTTTGCTAGGATGAAATAGAAGCAAGATAGTCTGAAACAACTCAAAGGAAATATGTTATACAGTATAACATGAGGGGAGAAAATTACCTATAATTATCCAGATAAACAAAAGTCATGTAACGTAAACCATGCTGGACTTGATTTGGTTTTTTTTAACCTAGTAATAAAAATTATATTATATTATCTAAATATTTTTTCATTATTTAGTTCTTCTCCATTAAAAATAGTAAAATATGGTCTTCTGTTTTCATTTTTTATGAAAACACAAATGAAAATAATAATGAAATAATGTAAATTCCCTTTTAATGTAATTTAGCTATTTATTTACTGTAAAAATATTTATTTATTTTTAGTATGTTTTCTGTCTCTGCATCTTTTAGACTAGATTGAAATGGTACTACAGTGATGGAAGATAAAGAATAAACATGAAACGGAGTGTTTTACTGGTAAAACTGCATCTGCCATATGATTCAGTGGAGTATTTTTAAATTAAAGGATATCCAAAAGGCAAGAGTACAAATGGAAAATAATGAAAACTTTACTTATTTTACCTACTGCACTGATTTGTGATGAAAAAGGTGGAGAAGACCCACAATTGTATAAACTGATTATTCACCATGTTTTGCAAAAGAAAAAGCTAGTAGATAGTTTGAAGAACAATGTAACTAGTCAATGAGCACTTGGAGTGCCAGAAAGCCTCAAGGAGAGGGGAGGACATAGGGAAGAGAGGGGCTGCTGTAAAGGGAGGCAAGCTCTTTTCAGTGCCAAGCACACCCAGGGGACTTTAGTCTGGGTGAATGGCTAAATCACCTGGATGGATCTGCTGAATGGATGGACTGGCTGTTTAAATGCTTTTCCTTGTGTTAATCAAAAGAATGTGAACAGCTGAGGTACATAGATGATTATGGCAGATAAGAAACACCAGGCTCTGGGGTGGGATTACAGCTCACCCAAAATGTCTAAAGCCCAGCCAAAATACCTTTAGACTGCCCTCAAAAATGCTATAACCAAAGACCGTCCAGACAGTACATCCAGGGAGTGCTTCTGTGTTTGACAGAAATGTTTGGACAAAGCATAGGTGAAGTGACACCTGCATGGGCTGTGCAGTGCTGTGCTGGGAGAGCTGATGGTCAGGATCAAGCTCAGGCAGCAGGACTCCTTGCTTCTTCATCCCATGAGCAGTAGCAGAGATCAGATACAGCGTGCAAATCCATTGAAACCTGCAGGGGAGTGGCTTGAACCTCACAGTCACAGCTGTTTCAGTGAGGTTTGAGATGAGGATGGCCTGTGAGAATGTTCTGATGAGAAAAAGACTGACTCTTTTTCCTCTAACAATGGTACAGCACATTTCAAAAGGACACCTTGAAAATCTGCTCTGGAAACTCAGTAAGTAGATTGTTATGTAGTGCTCCCTCAACATGAGAACCAGAGGGCTGGAAATACATTGTTACAGAGCTAGAAAAAAACAGGGTAGAGGGAATATCCCCAACAAACTGAATCACAGGTCTAAATCAATGGTTTGCTACTTGTCTTGAGAAATATAATTTTACAGTAGATCTCATTGAGAACAAAGCCGTACAAATAGTGTGCTTCAATGGACAAAGAACTTTACGACCTGGAAGTAATAGGACAGTAGATTAGAGGAATAGGCTACTAAAATAATAGCTAGAAAGAGTAAACTTGTACTGTGCCCAGGAGGGAATCCCACTCGTGGGATGTAAATTTACTAAATAAGCAATAAACCCCAGGGTAAGTCCCACTCAGACTCAGTAGGCACAAATTCCTTTTAAAATGGAGGTAAAACCCTGTCGAAGCACTGAAGATGAGTTTGTGCCTAAACTTTCAACTGTGGATCGATCTGCATGACTATTTCACGAAGGAAAAAAAGAGTATGGGATCCTGGTGACAAGGGGAGTAATTCAGTGAAAACTGAGCCTTGGACTGCAGTTAACACCTGGTCTTCTCTTGAAGGAAAATGAGATATTATATGAATATGTTATATTGAAGGTCAGAACATATTCCTAAAACCATTCTCTAGCAAGGTTTTCATTTACAGTAGGATTTAAATGAGTTACTACACCACCCTGATAAATCAAGATATTATCCAGAAATTTTGAATGAGTAACTTTAGTATTAAACAATAAATCCTCTGCGTGTCGAAT
Source organism: Thryothorus ludovicianus (assembly GCA_013397245.1). NCBI lineage: Eukaryota > Metazoa > Chordata > Aves > Passeriformes > Certhiidae > Thryothorus > Thryothorus ludovicianus. Next base: position 176,282 of record VZTB01015934.1, read on the forward strand.
TTCTAAAGCAGAAAGTATTGAACTCTGATATAAGCTAGAAAAGGTTAGGTTAGTTTATCTGATGTTGATAGTATCTGTTGCAAGGAATATACTCTAAGTTTCCAGACAAAGAAAAAAAGAGGGTTATGATGCATACCATTGATTGCAACCTGTCCTAGATAACCTTTCAAGCTAATGCTGATGAAGTTCAACCAATGCCACAGTAGATTCAAAGTGACAAATCCTTCCTCAAGTTTGTTTTACCTCATACCAGTGCCAAATTATAATGTCTCGCTGAGTCTTTGATTACTCTCTAATATGAAGTGATGGTGGAATTGTCTTCCTCTCATTACTCATATACCACAGGAGTCCAAGACTCATCCTGCTTACTAGACAAGAGCTCTGTGAGGGTTTTACATGCCAACAGATTTTTTTCAGTCTTTCCTTTCTAATTAGCCTTTCCTAGTTCTTCAAGAAAATTTTTTTTAATGTGCCAAATTTAGATATAATTTTGAAAAACTTGTTCAAAAGACAGTGTGTTGGAAAAATAATAACTGTGGTTTTGACCATATGATAGGTGTGTAGTAATAATTGTCTTGGAAACATAAGAAGTAGATACATTTGTAGTGTGCTCATAGACTGATTGTCTTTATACAGTTTTATGCATGTCTGATTAGACTAAATTATAGCAATCAAAAAAATTGAAGTAAACTTCATTTTAATTTCTCTCTCCTTTATTATAAATAAACTTCATTAGTAGCAAATGCCTTTCTGCTTCAGCATGAAAAAGTAGAGGATGTTCCATACATCTCACTGATCAGCACTGCTAATAAGAAGTTATCCTGTGTAGGAGTTCACACATCGTAAGACAAAGAGAGGTTCTTTGTGAACTGCTATACAGCAGCGACCCTAAAAACATCCCTACTGCATGTTTGATTCCTGTTCTTTAAAGAATGTAAATACAGATTTTTGTAGGAGAACAGATATATTTGGGCAATGAAGATGGAAATAAATGGTGAGGCCAACAGGACTCCATAGTGACAGGAGACCTGCTGGAAAACTGAAATTTGGAGCTCTCTTGAAAGATTCAGTGCAAGGGTTTCATCATCCTTCTCACACAGCCTTCCAGGATTCTTACCCTCATCATAAGATCTTCTGCCTAAAAGATTTACTGATCTTCAGAAAAGCAAAGGAGTACAGAATGCTACCAAGTTTATCTCTTTAGCAGTGGTAAAGAGAAGCAAGTGTATACCTTGCAAGGATTCAGCATTTATAAAGATCACAAGGTTGAGAAGTATCAACTATGTGAAAGACTAGAAAACTGCAGAATCTCTTGTTGACATTTCTTTCTTAGCATACATAAATAATAATTCAGAAAGTGGAAAGAATTTGAAGAACAGTATTTTTTTCAAAATTATTATTTTTAAAATTCTTTAAGTAAACTCATTCAAAAATCAAGTTCAGTTTTGTGTAGTCATTACTCCAATGACAAAATTTGAAGGGATTTCTTAAAACTATATAAAGTCAGTGAAAAAAATCAGTACCATGATGAAAAGGCCACAGTCACACATAAGAGTAAAAAAATCCATAACAAAGTCCTCAAGAAGTACTGTACTTTTTGCAAAAATATATACCCATCCTGCTATGAACCCCCTAACCAACACCAAATCACATCACATGATATTTCTACCCTTAAACAGCATTAGGATTAGGATGGTTGATTTTTTACATGAAAAATGGAGGCTGTAGCTCTTGTGGAATGATACTTAGAATGTTAAACTGTTTCTTTTTAAGAAGATGGACTATAATAATGAAATTGAGAAAATATCTGGTAGCAAACAAGTAACAGGTCACAATGAATGTCTGTTCTTATTTATTCATCATTACTGTGTACTGTCCAAAGACAGGGAACTGGTAATTTCCCAGAGAAGAAAATACATCCTCAAATATATGGGGGTTTCTGATTGGGCTTTTTTTCTCTTCTTTTGTGGGGTTTTATGTGGACATTTTTGGTTGTTTGTTTGGGCCTAGTGTTTGTTGCTGTTATTGTTTTTAATTCTTGAGATTTTAAATATTATTTTGCCCACAAACTTGTCCCAGAGTAATTAAAGGTAATTCTCAAGTTATTCAGGGATATCATTTGAATTCCTTAGTGAATAAAAATAAATCAGGTATTTCAAGTTAGTTTTGAACTCCTCTGGGAGCGGTACATGGTAAGTTAGAATAATTGCTCTTAAACTGACAGTATAGCTCTTAATTATGCTCACATATACTGAAAAAAACACTTTCAACAATCACTTGTTGTAACATCAAGCCTATTATATAGTCAGTGCACTCACTGGAAAATTTTACTGGTTTATCTCATAGAAGTGTGCACTGGGTCAGTGTTTTATTGACTTTTTTTCCCATTTTGAGCAAAGGAAGTGTTTTGTTTTTTTTTTAAGTAACAGACCTAATGAACACAAATGAGAAGCAGGATGGTGTATTTAAAATATTACAGTAAATATAATTATAAAGGAAACAAACTAAAAAGCAAATTAATTTTTACTTTTTTATATTAGTGTAGTATATTTTTTGTATTTTTAAATATTACATCACTGAGTGTAAGATGGAAATCGATTTTTAAACAGGTATTCACATAACCATTTATTATCCCATTTATGCATATTATTCCTCTAAAAAATACACAAAATGTCAAATATTTTCAATTACTTATATTCTATTTCTTCTTTATTACATTTATTATCATAGATTGCAATTTTAAAAGCAAACGTGTGCATGTGCATAGGTGCCTTGGAGGTAAGCAAGCAATATTACTGCCATTTTAAACATCATAAAATGAAGCACAGAGATTCATAAAGATGCTCAGAAGTATTCAGATACCCAATTCAGAACTAAGAGTATAACATTTCCATTTCTTTGACAACATATATCAAAGTTTAATATACTTTACATCTAGCAGAAATCATCACTCTAACTGACATGTTTTCAGAAGTGCTAGATTTTGCAGTTTTTCAGGACTCAGACTTGCTTTTCATCAAATTTGGAGCAGTGTTCTGGGCATGGAATTAATTAGGGTAGCTTTCAAGATACTAACAGGTTTATCACTTCATCATGAGTAACCCTTAACCTTTTCTCTCCTATAACTTTTATAGTTTCTCTTTCTCATCCACGTTCTCATACAGTTTCAGCTTTGCCTGCAATCTAGCGCTACTAGACTGAAGTGATCATTAAACATTAAAGATATCAAAAATCTTTCAAAGGTCTAATTCACCAGGATGCAGTAGTGGATTTGCAAGAAAAAAACATATCCTAGGTAAATATTTCAGAAGTGTGGCTGTACGTGCTTTCTCTGGAGCATTTGATACATGACTAGGGTGACTCTCTCCTGGTTCACCAGAACTTTTCATGTGCTCATCTGCCTCCTAGTCCCAGTTTGGCTTTGTAAGTTCAATGTCCTGAATGCTGAATCCCCAGAGGGACTTCTCATAGCACACCTAACATGTGCAGACAAGCTTGAATTAATCACAGCACACAGCAGCAACTTGTCCGGAAGGGGAAGGAAAGATGGCACAATGTACTCAAAGAGGTGTAGGAATCACTGTGAGGATGTAAACACAGCCATGCCTACATACATAAATCTCTTATATAGATCGGCACATGTATCTCGTTCAGAATTTTAGCTATCTATTCTTTTTAGTGTTTTCTACTGATTGGTATAATTATACCTAATTCAAGTGCTATATTCTCTGAATTTCATTTTTATAATAAACAACCTCATTCACCATATACATAATTAAGATTCAAACAGCTGTTTCTGAGTTTCACACTTCAGAGCTGTATACATAGAGTTTAATCCTGGGGCATCTGAGTTTCTTACTAAAGCAGGTAAAAAGCTTACTGCGGTCAAAAAGGTCTCCCCTTGCTCACAGAAAGCTTTACTTGACTTGGAGTGATCTTTCAGCCCTTCACAGTCAATAGTCACAGGTTTGTGAGAGCAACTGCACACACACATGACAGCCCAAGTGAGGGCAATGGCATCTACAACCCACAGACACCCATAACTCAGACTGTATAAAGGTGATGCCCCAGGAGAATAATTCTGGGACCCCCGCCACCCAGATGGCCAGGATGAAGAAAGATGCAAAAGGGTGACGCAGGACTCATGCAGTAGTGACTATCTCCTGCTCTCTCACTCTTTCTCTCCCTCTCTGTTTCACATATACTGTCAAATAAAAACCCACACTATCGACTTCAAGATATGGTCTTGTTTGTACCTTAATTCAGGCAAAGAAATCTCTTAATAATCAAATCATAACCATACTACTATGTGCAAGCAGTTACATTGCACTACAAACTCACAGAGATCCTTCATTTTCCATATTGCTCTACAAACTCCCAGAGATCCTTCATTTTCCATTTCACATCTATATTCTTTCAATTATTCTTCTTCCATTCCTGATCAGTAAGAGCAGAACTTTTCTCCCCCATCTATGCCATGCTGTTCTTTATTAGACTGAGGAACAATTCTGTCTTTTCAAAGTGAAATGTTCTGCTCACTATGATAACAAATAATCAGGTTTTCATTAAACATAATTACCAGGACACACCGGAGGTGGAATTTACCATCATATTAAGGCATAAGCTAACTTTGTCTTCTACACTATAAAATAAATTACTTTTTCAGTAGATATTAAAATACAATCAAAACTGCTTACAATCGAACTTTTGCCATATAGTTTCAACATCCTTGTCTTTCCTAAAAATCACCTTCTCTTTTTCTTATTTCTGAATTTATATGTTGTCTTAAAGTAAGCACACAATCCAGCTGAGTGTGGTAGCCATGTTTGAAATACATTTGAAAATAGTGGGCAGTTTCAACAATGAGATTATTTGGATTTTTTTACCAGAGCTCTGCATGCAAATGAATTTTAAACGTGCAGCATATATACTGAGGAAATTTTAAAAAAAATTAGCAACACATGAGAGATGAAGTTAGCAGTTAGTAAATTAATTATCTGAGAATAAAAATGGTCTGTGACTTAAACTGTGGCCTGGAGCATACCCCACCCCAGAGTTGCTTTCTCAGTTATATTATTAGAGATTACATTTACATTAACTCCTCATGATCCAAATTTATCTAATTCAAGTGAGGTTCTTGTTTCAGATACACCATGTTTACTATATCCTGATATAGTGGTTCAAACACAGATTTGTCGCAAAAAAGTTTATTTGAGTATAGATATGTTCCTAATATTTAAAGCTGTACTGCACTGAATGTTGATCACAGCATTTTCACTCAGAAATCATTATGAAGCACTGGGCAATGAAAGCCCCAGTGTTGCAGTAAAGATGGTTACTGAAGAGGCCCTTACACCTTGTTCTGGTAACATCAGCTCATCATGGCCGGAGCTGCTCCCTAAAGAAATGTATGTTCTCTATTACTTCTGCAAATTCTTCTTTCTATTGCATTTTTTTCTCTTGTGAGCTCCCCAACACTCATTTACCTGGAAAAACTCTTACTTATTCTGATTAATCAATACCAGTGTTTTTATCTGGCAGGTCCCATTCCAATGAGCAAAAGAGTTTTTCAGTCTGCAATAATATTACCATTGCTTGTAGGTTATGAGATATTTAGATTATTACACTGTTCTAAAATCCACTATAAATTCAAGCCTTCTAAACAATACTTTAGAACAGAGAAGTGCACAGCAAAGTAAAGCTTCAGTGGCTGTCTAAAAAATAGAAACTGCCATTGTAAAAATTGTTAGGTAGTACAGTTTACAGATTTTGTAAACATACAGCAGTGAATCAGACTGAGAGAGCTTACTTATATCAATGGATGCTACCAATGTGTTTCGGCCATGAAGAGAAGGTAAATCAAATATGGCAAGATTGGGAGAATTCAGTACATACATTTCTCTGTGTGGGTATAGAGAAATAAAGAATTCTTCAGGAATAGAAGACTCATCATGGACCTTAGCAACAGAAAATATAAACCTCCCTTGTACTCTAGCCGGTTTATATTTTATTTATCAGTTATGGGAATGTCTCCCATCTGTAGCACTGGAGCCACAGATAACATGGTGCTGTTGCCCTAGGGCTGCAGTTACCAGCTTTTGCACAGCCCAGGAAGAAAGAAAGAGGCCAAGAACAGATTACTGCAGAAGTGTTATCCATTAAATACATTGTCTTATTCCTTCAATAGCTCATATTTTATCCTGAAGCAAATATCTAACATTCACTGATGTTCTCAGTTATAGACACAGCCTCTAAATCATGCAGTTCTAATACACTATCAAAACTATTAAAATTGAATCATCAATGACTTGATAAAAGGAACAATCCATTAAGTCATTATTAAATCAGATGAATGTAAAAAGAAGAGTTCTGAAGTTTTGGGTTTTTTTAAATTTATTTTTTAATTAATTTATTTAATTTAAATATTTATTAGGTAATTGTGATATCTGTGTACCATACCATCCCCTGTAATTTCCCTTCATTCCGTAACATGACTCATAACTTCTAGATTTGCTTTAGGTCAGATCCTGAGTATCTGATAAAGAATGATGTTAAATACCTGCATAGCCATACTCCATTCTCTGTGTAACTGAGCTTTTGGTAGCACTCTACAGGAAGGTCACCTGTCCCCTTGTAACTAAGGTATCTCAGCAAAATGCATCTACCTGGAGAAATGAGGCAGAGAAAAAGCTTCATCCTCCTTTCCCAGCCCACAAGTGACCATTTCTTTCAGTAATGTTCTGTTGAACCAAGGTTGGACTTTAAGGAGATCTTCCAAAGACCGATTCATTAACTGCTCCAAAGGTCATGTTCAAATACCAAAGAAATCATCTTTGGCATCTTGAACAGTTGTTGGAATGGAGTATGTACTACCTCAGAAATACCCTCCCCTAAGGTGAACAAAAAGGCACCTCGCAATATTTCCAAATGTTCTGAACACACTCCAAAATACATGGATTTTTTTTCCTTCAACTGTGTAGGAATACATTTTCTTTCAAAATATAGGAGGGAGTCCAAAAGTTCTGTATCCTAATATTCCTCTCTAGGTATCAGCAGTAAGTGTCTTGAAATATTTTTCAAACAAACTATTAAGGGGACAGGCTGGTGCAATTATTTTTTTCAATTTAGGAAACTTCATTCTTCTTTTAATTTTGAGAAAATATTGAATTTTAAAATTAAATTTTTAAAGTTCAGAGTGCTCATAGAACACTGAGCACCCTGAACTTTTTCATTTTATGGAGAATAATTAGCCTATATTCTGAGTGACTGATAGAGCATAACACCCTAATTTATTTTTCATTAAATACTTGTATTTCTCTACCTAAATTGGAAGTTGTTGGTATGTGAAGCAGAAAAGAGCAACTCTATTGCAAATAAAGTAAGTGGCAGAACATATGTTGTTCCTAAAGGAATGGATGCATCTCAAACATCCTTTATTTATGGAATTTGGAAAATATATTTTTACAAATTCAAGTTGTGTTCTAAAAATTGGTTTGTAAACCACTAAGGAGAAAAATAAGAATGATACTGATGAGGTTATTAAGCAACAGCCTCAGTATAATACAATTTACAAACATACTCTCACAAAAATTGAAAACTGCTCTTGACTTGTTTCTGATTTTTATATAACAGTGATATCATACATAAAGTCATAAAGATCATTTTAATCAGCATAGCATGAAGTACTTTATGCTATTACATTAGAAGCAATCTCATAGAACTAGAAGCTTTATGTTTGGGAGATCAAACACAAAATGGTCTAATTCTGATGATCACTCTTTTAGATCCTGTACAAATTTCTTCAAGAGTCAAGATCAGCTGTTGTAGATGTTGTGAGTTGCTTGAGGTAGAGTTTGGCTTGTTTGCTTGTTTTTATTTGTTGGGTTTGGTTTGGTTTTTATGTGGGGTTTTTTTTTGCCTTGGTTAGGGCTTTTTTTGGTTGGCGTTGAGAAAAAATTTGCTCAGTTAACAGAAAGACATAGGAGAAATTGATATTATCAGTGCTATGCAACAAACACAAGGAAAACATAGACAAAAACTCCTAAAGTGACATATTCTCCTACTGATAGGGATAGAGCTGGGGCTAGGGCAAGGTCTAAGGTTAGGGTTAGGGCTAGGGCTAGGCCTAGGGCTAGGGTTTGGGCTAGAGCTACAGCGAGGGCTAGGGCTGGGGCTAGGGCTAGGTCTAGGGTTAGAGTTAGGGCTAGGGCAAGAGTAGGGCTAGGGCTGGGGCTATGGCTATGGCTAGGGCTAAGTCTAGGTTTAGGGCTAGGGATCGGTTTAAGGCTAGGGCTAGGGCGAGGGCTAGGGCTAGGGCTAGGGCTAGGGCTAGGATTAGGGCTAGGGCTAGGGCTAGGTCTAGGGTTAGGGCTCAGTTAGTACTAGGGTTAGGTTTATGGCAAGGGCTAGGATTAGGGGTAGGGCTAGGGCT
>VZTB01015934.1:184779-199610 GCA_013397245.1 Thryothorus ludovicianus
CTAGGGCTAGGGCTAGGGCTAGGGCTAGGGCTAGTGCTAGAGTTAGGGCTAGGGCCAGATTTAGGGCTGGGGCTAGGGCTAGGGCTAGTGCTAGTGCTAGATCTAGGGCTAGGGCTGGAGTTAGGGCTAGTTCTAGGGCCAGGGCTGAGCCTAGGGCTAGTGCTAAGGCTAGGGCTAAATATAGGACTAGGGTTAGGGCTAAGTCTAGGGCTGTGGCTAGGGCTAAGGCTAGGGCTAGGACTAGGGCGAAGGCTAGGGCTAGGGCTAGGATTAGGGCTAGGGCTAGGGCTAGCGCTAGGGCTAGGTCTAGGGCTAGGACTAGGGCGAAGGCTAGGGCTAGGGCTAGGATTAGGGCTAGGGCTAGGGCTAGCGCTAGGGCTAGGTCTAGGGCTAGGACTAGGGCGAAGGCTAGGGCTAGGGCTAGGATTAGGGCTAGGGCTAGGGCTAGCGCTAGGGCTAGGTCTAGGGCTAGGACTAGGGCGAAGGCTAGGGCTAGGGCTAGGATTAGGGCTAGGGCTAGGGCTAGCGCTAGGGCTAGGTCTAGGGCTAGGACTAGGGCGCGGGCTAGCACTAGGGCTAGGTCTAGGACTAGGTCGAGGGCTAGGGCTAGGTCTGGCACTAGGGCTAGGCCTAAATCTAGGTTTAGGGCTAGGCCTAAATCTAGGTTTAGTGCTAGGGCGAGGGCTAGGTTTAACACTCGGGCTNTAGGTCTAGCGCTAGGAGTAGGACAAGGTCTAGGTCCAGGGCTAGTGTTAGGGCTGGGGCTAGGGCTAGGACTAGAGCTAGGGCTTGGGCTAGGGCTAGGGCTAAGGCTAGGGCTAGGACTAGAGCTAGGGCTTGGGCTAGGGCTAGGGCTAAGGCTAGGGCTAGGACTAGAGCTAGGGCTTGGGCTAGGGCTAGGGCTAAGGCTAGGGCTAGGACTAGAGCTAGGGCTTGGGCTAGGGCTAGGGCTAAGGCTAGGGCTAGGGCTAGGGCTAGGTTTAGGGCTAGGCCTAAATCTAGGTTTAGTGCTAGGGCGAGGGCTAGGTTTAACACTCGGGCTAGGTCTAGGGCTAGGGCTACGGCTAGGGCTAGGTTTAGGGCTAGGGGTAGGGATAGGTTTAACACTGGGTCTAGGGCTAGGGCTAGGGCTTATGCTAGGGCTAGGTTTAGGGTTAGGGTTAGGGTTAGGGCAAGGTCTATTGCTAGGTCTAGGCCTAGGTTTAGGGCTAGGGCTAAATCTAGGTTTAGGTCTCGGGCCAGGTCTAGGGCTAGGGCTAGATCTAGGGCTTGGGTTAGGGCTAGGGCTTGGACTAGGACTAGGTCTAGGACTAGGGCTCGGGCTAGGGCTAGGGCTAGGGCTAGGGCTAGGTCTAGGGCTTGGGCTTGGGCTTGGGCTTGGGCTTGGGCTTGGGCTTGGGCTTGGGCTTGGGCTAGGGTTAGGGCTAGGTCTGGGGCTGGAGCTAGGACTAGGACTAGTGCTATGGCTAGGGCTAAGGCTAGGGTTAGGTCTAGGTCTAGGGCTAGGGCTAGGTTTAACGCTAGAGTTAGGGCCTGGACTAGTGCTAGGGCTAGGACTATGGCTAGTTTTATGGCTAGGGCTAAGTCTAAGTTTAGGGCTAGGGGTAGGGATAGGTTTAACACTGGGTCTTGCGCTAGGGCTACGGCATATGCTAGGGCTAGGTTTAGGGTTAGTGTTAGGGTTAGGGCAAGGTCTATTGCTAGGTCTAGGCCTAGGTTTAGGGCTAGGGCTAAATCTAGGTTTAGGTCTCGGGCCAGGTCTAGGGCTAGGGCTAGATCTAGGGCTTGGGTTAGGGCTAGGGCTTGGACTAGGACTAGGTCTAGGACTAGGGCTCGGGCTAGGGCTAGGGCTAGGGCTAGGCCTAGGCCTAGGCCTAGTGCTAGGGCTAGGGCTGGAGCTGGGGCTAGGACTAGGGCTTGTGCTAGGTCTAGGGCTAGGGCTAGGGTTAGGGTTAGGGTTAGGGTTAGGGTTAGGGTTAGGGTTAGGGTTAGGGTTAGGGTTAGGGTTAGGGTTAGGGTTAGGGTTACGGTTAGGGTTACGGTTAGGTTTAGGTTTAGGGTTAGAGTTACGGTTAGGGTTAGGGCTGGGGCTAGGGTTAGGGCTAGGTTTAGGACTGGGGCTAGGGCTAGGGATTGGGCTAGGGTTTGGGCTTGGTCTAGGGCCAGGGCTTCGACTTGGCTGGGGCTAGTCTAGCTACCTCTAGGACTAGGACTAGGTCTAGGTTTTGGGCTCAGGCCAATACTGCTATCTGGGATGTTTTGTGTAATATGCTGAGAGTGTTTGTTTTTAACAGAATTACAGACATGATTTCCTTATTTCATATAATGATGATATGAAGAGACAGAAATGGAAGACATATCTTAACACAAGTGACTCCCTAGATCTCATGTCCAAGCTAGCTCATTTGCTCCCAATCTGCTAACTGCTCCCTGTGCTATTTTTAAATTATATTTAGTCTGAAGTTACAGTAATCACTTCCTCTGATGAATTTTTTGTCTTTCAGTGGTCAGAAGGTCTCTTTCTTCTTAGAATATCTGTCCCCGACAAGCAGGCCTGAAGAGCTTTGGTGAAATAGCTGCCCAGTTTGTAAGGCAATGTAACTAGCAAGAAAACAAAGTAATGAATGGTAATTTTGTCTCTGTCTTCTGCTGTGCACTCTCCTCTCCTTCATCTTTGTCAAACACCTTTAAACAACTATAGCACACATAGTACTTGCTGTTTTTCAGCAACTATGTAAGATTTGCAAAAAAATAATATTCTGGCATTCTATGCAGAGACTCATTCAAGTATGGAAAAGATGTGTTCACACAATCAATAAAGCAATATTTCAAATTAATTTCAAATACAATTTGGAAGTCAGTATTTTATAGTCTTTAAAGTCAGTATACTTAATTAGTCAATCTTTTGTTTTGATCTTTAAAATTACCTATACTCTAATTTATCATAGTGTGTTCAGAAGTACTAAGTTGAGGTTATCAGAAAGCTGTTTCACAAACTTATGGAAAAAACTATTGTGTCTCACATTTTTTTTCTAGAATGAAACTAAGGAAGGGTTACACTTGAAAAGATTTTGGAAGTGAAAAATGGATTGCAATGAATTTTTGTTAGTTCACAATTGTCCTGGTTTAGGGCAAATTTGGGAGGGGGGAAGAAAGGAAAACAAACAAACCTCTAAATGAACCACCCCTCCCCTTAGCTGAATCGGGATAGGAAAAAAATTTCCTTGGTAGAAAGTGGAAAAAGTTGTTTATTTAACAGATAAAACACTCCCCAGCCCAACAAACGAAGGAACAACCCTGAACAACAAAAACCTCTCGCCGCTCCGCAGAGATGCCACAAAGTCTCTCTCGTAGCTGTAGCTCGGTTTAGCTGCTGTCGGTTCCTCTGGTGGAAAGGCCAGGCCCAGGCCAGGCCCGGTGGCCAAGGGCTGAGCTCCTGGTGCCCTTTTGGGTGTTTAGTCCAGAGCAGGAAAAAAAAAAAAATTCAAGAAAAGGACAAAAACGCAGTTCGGAGAACTTCTCTGCCTCGGCTAGCAAAAAAACTAACAAAAAGCAAAGGAGAGCTCTCTTGTGCTGTCCACACCCTGCTAAAAGCACAGGCTGTGTGAGTCCGAAAAAAACTGCAGACCCTTATCTTTATGTTTTGAAAACAACTGCCTCAGGAATTCTAGTGTGTCTTCTTCACTCTCAGATCCAATTTTTAAAGGTACAACACTTATTTCTGAGCGAAACAGATGAATGGGGATACAATTTAGCATCAACCCAGGACAACAATGAAGGGAAAAATTTCTGGAAGCATGCTTTTCCCTTCAATTGCAAGACAATGTTCTAAGGAGACTGGTTTGTTTTTCTCTCAGAGAGCAGTAGAAGGATTGTGGGAAGAAAAAATTCTATTTTTCAAATTTGCCAAGAGAGATTTGGAAGGAAGTTCAGCAGCAGAGGAAATATTAGAAGTTGGCACTCACATTTTAATTATTTTAGCATATCTAACCTTGACTCTGCAAAGGTACAAGAAATGCTGCCAACTTGTATAGAGGTATTATAGGAAATAACAGAGATTATTGATATCCTTCATAAAAGGATAAAAGCCAGATTAAGTTTTTTCTGTAAGAATGATAATCATCTTCAAATGGTTTTAAAATTTTTTTTCAAAAATTTCAGAAAACAGACAGTAAGTCAGCCAGATGAGATTGTTCAGATTTCTTATAATATGTATATGAGTAAATATGATTATGTTAACAAAACTCTATATCAGTTTCAGATTTGTCATGCACTGAGTAGAAAAGACTTATCTTTAACAAATGTGAATGCAAGAAACAGTATTTTTTAAATATGACTCATTTTCTTTCTGAATGCAGCTTTAATACTTTACGCAAATGAGAATGCTTCTGCTACAACCAATTTATCTCTGAAGCAATATTTTACATTTGCAAAGTATTTAAAACCCACTAATTCTTAAAGAACATCTGTAATTAACCAAAGATTATTTATCTTTGTTGCACAGAACTGAGGCAGACGAAAAATAATTTGTCCATGATTTCATAGTTAATCAATAATAGATAATAAACTAAGATATATTGTTGTTTCTTATTTACAGTCTAAACTAAATGTATTATACTACCAGTATAATCATCCACAATACCAAACAAAATAGTGAAAAAATACTGCTAATACACTAGAGATTTGATTCTGACAATGTCTTCACATGCTTCTTTCTTCACAGAACACGGCAAAGCAGCCTTGATTGAATAGTTACTGCCATCGGTATCATCATATGCCAATGAAGCAGCAAAACTGAAATCTAGAGGGATATATCTAAGCAAATAAAAATTAGTTTCTCTTAACCAAACCTACATACAAAAGCAGAGTCATACATGAAAGATTAAAATTTAAGACTGCACTTGTTCAATTGTATTCCTTAATCACTGACCTTCCTTTCTTCTTTTGAACAGATTAAGTTTTTATTCTTTAACACACAAATACAGAGTATCAACAGAGTATATGGCCAAGTACTCTTGCATGCAGTATCCTATAGCTTGGTGATTAATAACTTCTAAATTATTCATTAATTAATTCTTTTTCCTTCATAAACAGTTTTCTTGAAGGTCAGGTCCCACAGAAGACAGAACAGAATTTCACATATTTCAAAATACATTAGTTTTTCCCAGAAAAAAAATCTTGATCCTGCAGAATTTTTTTGGAATATAATTTGTTATTTTGGGATCTGTTTAAACTCAAGTGAAGCCATTTCTAAAAAAAAAAAATTAGGCACAAGCTTTTTTTATAATGCCTGCAAACAGCCCCACAGCAAACTCGTGACTGACATCGCAGTGAAGATGAAGACAAAGTTACTGTGAGGGTCATGCTAATGGTCAACCAGGCTAGTTACATTTGCTTGTATTTTTTTTTCCAGTGCATCTCCTTTTGGGAAATTTTATTAAAAGGTGAAGTTGACAAATCACCCTGCATCACTTCTCCAGGTAATGAATGTTGTTTTATTGACCTTCTTGTGACCAATGATTCAGGCTTGTCTGCCTCTACCACAGGAAACAAATGAGATGTACTCTATTGAAATTCTACACTTCACAGTTTCCGAACTCAAACTACTAAAAGTGTAATTTCATACAAGATGCCCTTAGGTTGTTTTTTTCAAAAACTGTTGTCTGCAAATTGAATTTACTAATAATTTGCTTCTCTCACAGTACTTTAGAAAATCCTTGAAATGAGAAATAGATGATAAAGTAGAAAAAGAATGATGGTGAGGCATTGGAAATATCTCTACATCATAGGTTCCTAGAGATATAACAAAGACAAAAAAATTATCTTCTTTGTAATGCTCAGATTTTTCAAAGGAAAATATTGAAGAGAACTATCCTAGAATAAAGATGAGAAAAGCTCCATAATCCTTTAGATTGTCATGTGAGAACTCTACGGAAACAGAGAGAAAAAGACTCCAGATCCATTGAGCAACAGGTCATTGCACAACTGCAAAATAATTAATTTTCATGAAACTGCCAAAAAATAATCTACTACCACTAATGAAAATTAAATAAAATCACTGAGAATTTTTGTCACAAGACAAGTCAAATTCAGAGACAATTTCATTATATACTAGAAAATCTATTTCAAGGTAAATTCAGCTTTACTGGAAGACTTTCCTGAATGTTATTAATGTAGGTAATGTTTGACTGGATATTTTGAATTAGACTCCATCTTTCATCAGAGCTATTTACAATAATACATAAATTCTGCAACAAAAATGGAAGTTTTCTTAGAATAAGTAGTTTGCTGGTAAAATTACCTGAATTTTTTGAGGCTTCATGCATTATTTATATTAGTAGGTCTGTATTTTAAAACCATAGAGATATCTAGTGTATTTATTTCAAAATCTAGGCAATGTCAAGTGACCATTTTCAAAAGAAAGAAATAGCTTAATTTTTTAGTGAAATAAATTTTAATTATTTTAAAATTTTAAGATGAAGTCTTTATATAGTAATGATATTTATTGTCCTTTGGCAACTATTACTCCTAGAAAATGTGTGCAATCTTTAGAGAGGAAGCTAAGGAGACTAAATTAGCACATGGTAACCTGAGTTTCTGAGCATGCATGATTTTGCTTATGTGCATATGTAGGCAAGAGATAACACATTTCATCTTGAAACTGATGTAAAAATTTAAATCCCTTATGTTTACAGTATTTGTGTTAGTACTTTACTTTTTTCAGATTTATTGTTGGGAAGTAAAGAAGAATTCGTAATTTGAGCCCAATGAAGTCTTCTTTGATTCATCTGAGAATTTGTATTCGTAGAATTTACTAACAGAAATACCTGAAAGCACAGAATTATTATTATTCTCACTCTCTTAAAATGGAAAATTAGCAGTTGAACTTCCAAATCAACAAATGTGAATTTAAAAAGTCTCTTTAAATCCATCTCAATTCTCAGTTTTTGACTTTGAATGTCATATATTTAAAATTATATCATCTTAGTAGTATCCAGGATGTATTTGCATGAAAATGTTTGAATTTTTACTATGAAAACTCATTAAATGCCTTATATTGTGATTGACAAACTTGACAAGCAGAAAATATTGAAGCTATTCAACACAATTCTGGAGTGGTTTCTGTAACACAGGGTGAAGCATAGACTAATTACAATCCAGTTTCACGTATGTATTCTAAGCATACTGTCATCCAGGCACACCTACCAGCTACACTCAGATGACTGAAATCACTCAAGCCAACTGTGGATCAAAGGCACACTTACAGAATTTCTTATACTACATTGGAATTTCTAGTGAAAAACCCAGACAAGCAAAACCAGACTCTGAAAGAATAAAAGATTACAGCATTATTATTAAATCTGACAGACCTAATATGCCTAAATACCAGCACTTGATTACTCTTGTTTGCACAGTCCCAGTATGGTTTTGACAAAACCCAAACATCTGTCTCCAAACTGTGTCCCCACAGGTCATGACTTATACACGCCCAGAAGCAACTTCACTAACACAACCCGATTCACAGAAGGTCATTTCAAGGTCATTGCCCTGCTTTGGAGATGGATTCATTTCATGGAAGAAGCAAGATGTACCAGCTCATCTCAATGCCAGACGAGAGCTTCAGAAAGAGTTTGCAATCCTGGCATCCTACAATTCTACAATCCTAGGATAGTCTGGGTTGGAAGTGACCACTCATGTGGTTCCTACTCCTCCTATACCATGGTGCATTAATATCAATATTCTAACATAGTGGCATTCAGAGGCAATAAGAACTCTAAGGAATTATGAGATAGAAAAGTTCTGGGATCCATTGTTTCCTCTTTGCAAGTCATCCTTACTTAAACAAAAAAGGCTATTAAATTTTAAAGCGCTCCAATGACCCACACTGTCAATCTTTAACGCAGCGTTTAACATTGTTACTGGTACTTCACATTCTAAAAAGTTGACTGGCAAGCTTCCTTCCCTTTCAAAGTAAAAAAGCATGAAAGAACCTGTCATAAAATTAGGCAAAATAGATGGATCTCTTGTAATCAAGAGCAACTCCATCCCAGATTTTTATATCAAAACAATCATCTTAAGCTTCACTTAGAAATCAGCCAGAGCACTAAGAGGAGTAGTAATGTGATTTCTACAAAACTTCTAAGTAATGAAAAAATCCACAATAGTTTTCAGCACTTTTTCTTTTTTCTAAATTACAGCATTATCAGTAGATGAAAATTTGCTAAACACAACTTGGAGGGCTTGAGAAAACGGGATGTGATTTTATCTGGCAAGCAAATTTTGCAAAGGCCCTGAGCTGCTCCTCCTTGATGTCTGTGTTCTCCATATGTTCATGAAGACAGGACCTGGACACTACTCAGTGGGAGCTCTGACTGCAAGATCTGATCTGTCAGCAAAATGGGAAATGACAGCAGCAAACAGTGTCCCTTTGGCAGGTACTGGTAGTGCCTTTTATGGCTAGAGACATGCCTCAGTACTTCTAAGTGAGCAGATCCATCCAGACAGCTGCAAAGCAGCGACAGCCAGGCAGCTCTGCTGCTCTCTGAACCTGGACTGGGACACGCAGCACAGCCCCCACAAAGAACTGCCAACCTACACCTAAAACTTGCTTAAAATCTAATCTTTTCTTCAGCTTATCTTCAAGAAGATGTTGTTGCAGACAAACTGTTTTTGAATTACAATATACAGCACTATTTTCCTGGTATGCTAATATATCATACAGCTTAGCATGGTAATTAAGTGTTACTTTGGCAAACCAGTATATGGCAAAAAAAAACCCCAAAATATAAAAGCATTTTTTCTACTTCTTAATTCATCATGGATATACAGTTTATGCTTTCATTTGCTATAGCATTACAAAAGTGAATTATCATTGATTTTCACTTTTCCAAATAACTATAAATTATTATATAGTACATCCTGCATGGTACAGGAAAAGCATTTTTGACAAGGCAAAAGTCATCTAGCAACTCAAGCAAATTGCTTGTTTCATAGAAGACTGCAGTATCACACACACAAAAGGCTATCTAATTGAAACTCTCAGTCAAAACCAGAATAATTTTCCTATGTCTGTGCAAAAGATAAATGAGTCCACATGAATCATTAGAACAGTATGATATAGTACTACTTGGGTCTAGTTGATATTCATCATAAATCAATAGCAGTAAACTTATTCGTATACATTCAGAAGGCATACTTCCAATGAATTCAATGTTTCAATGTATTAAGTATATCTCAATACATGAGATATTTTATGCAAGTATTTTAAACAAGACACATATGTTTCCCTTGCACTCTGTTGAATCTCAAGACAGATAGATAAGCATGATCAATAAAGTAAGATTATCTCAATTCCATATTGAGAAATTGTCAATACCACTGTCCAGAAGATTACTATCTGGATATCATTCTAGATTCCAGCAGTATGACAAAGCTAAAGTACCAGAAACCAAGCTCTAAATAAGGACAGCACTGTGCTTTCTGCATTACTGCTTATGTTGTTATTGATTCTTGTGAAAGACAAATTTTCACAGATTCATTTCGCTTCATTACATATGCGAATTTACAAAGCATTTATCAATATGTGTATTGGTGTGAATTGCCAACTACTTTTCTAGTCATCCACAATTTTACACTTTGTACCATTCAAAAAGTCTATTTCCTCTTGTTTTTTAAATGAAATTGCCCATATTTTGTGAGTACAGTATATGTTATATTAATATATCAACTGTACAAAACAGACAGCAAATATCTTTGCCTATTTTTTTTCTGACTAAACTGACTAAAATAAGCATTTAAGCAACAAGGTACTATGTATTTTACTAATTTTACTTCTTCATGTACTTGTATACACAGTACATGAAAAAGCCCTTCTGCAGATTTCATCCACATGAACATATTCTAGTCATGTAAATAAGTTCTGCTAAAGGGAGATCAAGTAAATAATGTTTAATATTATAAGAATAGGAAGAAAAGGTTTAGAAGGTAATTGGAAATTTTATTCGTGCATTGAATATTCATTCTGTCATCTTAGAACTACAAAACTTATCAAATATATTTGGTGCTTGCCCAGCAATCTACAGACAGTATGTTAACAGAGATACTAAACACAATATTACTGGCACATTGACTAACCTTCTACACCCTCTTATGAAATTATTAAAGCCTTTTACCTGTGACTGGTGGTCACGCTTAGACAATCTACATCTTTGGATGAATAGAAAATACAAATACCAAAAACCTTCATAAACAACACCAATAATGTTTTGAGTGCATTGATGCTAGCATTAAAATTCCATATTTCAGTAATTTTTGATAATGGAAAGTCTTGATTTTTAAAATACTATTCCTTTTTTGATTCAAATTATTACAAATTTATATTTTCTAAAGTTATGTATAAACATTAGTACCAAAATTATTAATCCATAGTGTCAGGACTTCGCCAGAGGAGATGCATTTTTATTAAAGTCTCAGTGGTTTAAAAAAGATAAGAATGATGCAGACAATTTTTGTGAGCCATGGATTTTAACACATATAGTCTTACTACTTCTGTTTAAGTTTAAATAAAGCCTTACATTATCCCAGTGAAGCAAGGAAAACATAAACACGGGCTTACATTGTTACAATGATTCAGCAGCTCTTCAACTGTACATAATGTTCTCTGTTACAGTATTGAAAATGATGTCACCACGCAAGGATAAAATAATTATGGTATTTTTGGAATAAATAATACATAGAGTACTTTTCATCTTTATTAAGCCAGTAATAAAAACCACTGTACTGTGACACTATTCCCCCCTTTCTCTTTTCCTTACAGCACCAACACCACAATTTTGTCAGTACCTGCCACACAAAAGGGGATTTGCATTGAAGGTTGAGGGTTACTCTATCTCCCAGCCTAAAGGAGGATATGACAGTGTATATGCTTGACTGTAAAAAGGCAAGGGGAAGTGAGAAAGCCAAGGGGAGCAGTTTTATCTGTACATCTCCATCCAGGTGCAGGCTGTTGATGAGAAGATGTGAGGGGAACCATATGACCTTTGCTTATGAAAATTTTGCTCTGAACTCTAGCTCCACCCACCCCCTGTTCCAGAAGGACCTAAAGTTTCCCAAAGACCAGATGAACAAAAGTATCTAACCAGAAATTCCTGTCATTTCATATCTTAAATTTGCCTACATAAAATACGCATTAAATTATTCAAAGAGAAAAATGTAACTAGGAAACAATGCATGTGTCCGCTATCATCAATATAGTAACTGTTGCATATTTTAAAAGTAGAATGATATTTGAATGAATTGACAGAACCTGTTTAAGCTTTTCCCAAAAAAAGAATATTTATTTACAAAACAGGTGTACCTGTCAGGAAAGTACCTGTTGTAAATATTGGATAATTACATAATAATTGCTAAATACACTGTTTAATATAGTATGCTCAAATAGTTACAAAAAAGCAAAATTAGATGAGTTTTTCTGAGCTATGGAAATTTACTTCATTCATGGAAATCTGTAACAATTGTTAGATGGCATTTTACGTGATGACAAATATTCTAATGAATATTTGAATATTTCTGACCGAAATCACATTTAAAATCTGTGGCTCAATCCATTAAAAAAATATTGGTTGAATGAAAAGAAACTTAAGAAACGCAGGATCTTTACCATGAAAATAATTTTTGTGTAATTTCAGTTTACTTAAAGGTAGAACACTTTGCCCATCAAATGTGATAGAACTGAAAAGACTTTTCAGATTTCTAATGGAAGAACTGTCTAGCACTATATCTTACATAATTTGTTAAATACTTTATTTATTTAAGAGTAGCATTGAGAAATACTGCAGATTTACATTCTCAGTTCTATACCATTTCACTTAGCAGTACTTGACATAATTTTTATGTTATCAAAGGAGGATAAGTGTTGCCCTTGAGTAAAATTCAAATCTAGATTAAAATCTATTGGTTTTACAGCGGCATAAAAAACATTTTCTTTAGTAATGAGCTTTAATATACATTCTGTTTGCAAATGAAAACATATTTATGGGTTATAGAGTCAGCTGAATATCAATATACTTCGCAGTGTGTTTTGTTTTCTGAAGATAGCTGAGATTTCATCTACTCTTTATGCTTGCTGGAGATTTACAGCTTACTAGTCAAATATGGGGCTCAGTATCACAAAGATTATTTAATGTTCAATGTCCAAACTGTAAAAAAATCTCCAAAATGAATTAACAATTTTTATTTTTTTTCACTAATTATCTTTTTTAAACTTTATTTTTCAGCAATTAAGAATTATTTTTCCAGCATATATGAGAAATGACATTTGTTCTACTTTAAAAATGACTAGTAAGATTCTATCCTAGCTATTTGAATCATGAAGTGAAGGCTTTAAGAAAAACACCGGGAATAATTCAATTAACAACCCAGTCAAATGATCTGGAGGGCTGTATCTATAATGGGATTCAAAGTATATTCTAATCACAGAGGAAATAATCACCCAGTAGGATTCAGCTCTGACTTTAATTATAGAAAGAATGCTTTTACAAGAATAGGTTGCACTGAGCCAATTATATCATACAGCATACTTGGCTCAGTTTCATATAGATTTTCACGTTAAAATAAGCACTACTTGCAGTGTCTTGATATATGCAGTCATTTGTACTTCATGATATGTGCCACAGACTATAAAGCATCCCATAGGGCCTTTAGAATTGCTCAAGGAGATGGCTTATAGCAAATGACCATAAAAGCAAAAAAAAGAAGGCATACTTTTATCTCAGTAAGAAATGTGGAAGGTCATGAAATATGTACTGTCATGGACACAAACTGGGACAATCTCTCTGAACTTGATTTCCGAAAGAAAATATGTCCAATGCTAAGAAAAGACAAAATCAATTTAAAATTCATGCTTAGCACAATTAATAAATCAATAAGAAATTCATTTTTCAGGCAGAAAAAGAAAGCTTAAGGGCATCAAGAAGTACAGCTTTGGGTTTCCTTGTCTTAGGTATCCCAAGAGGATCCAGAATCGAAATATATGCATATATAGGAATGTTCATCTCCCTTATATGTTACGAGTCTGAATCTCTGAGAGACTGAGTAATCAGATTCTTTTTCAGCATCTCATTTTCTAGCTTGGCTTCTATCACACGCTGTATGTTCACTCGCTTGTATCACAGCTCATATTCAGCATACAGTATTATTCATGCTTCTAATAAAAATCACTATATCCACAACAGTCTTAGTTATTTTGAAAAAAAATTTGAAAGGATCACATATAATTCTAACAAAAAAGAAAAGAAGACATGCCTGTTGAATTAAATAGTTGTAGCAAAATAAAGATCAGGTGGTCTTTGGCAAATCAAGTTAGAAACAAAGGCAATAAAGAAGGCAGAACAATAGTCACTCTTTTTCCTTCCTTAGATTTCTTTAATCTAATATGCACAACCACCTCCAGTTAACAAGTCTCTGTGCAGAGCAGGTCATTGTGCAATACACTTGGGAATGGATGCATCTCACCAGTCTTTAGAAGCAGCTTGTGATTCTAGCTGTGAACCACATCACATGGCTCCTGAAGCTTCATCAATGTTTGGTTTCTCGTTTCAGTGTTTATGAAGACAAAAATGCACGTCCCTTCTCAAAGTCAGTCTAAAGGCACCATCATTAGAAGCACAGCCCTTGAGGAGGTAAGATGATAACCTGTCCTTTTTACACAACGCACACACTTCCAGTACTACTTCCTGCTCATCTTATTTTGAGTTCTTCTATTCTTATATATGTTTGTAGGTATTCATACAAATACATAAATGTCTAACGCACAAACACTTGAAGTCAATGGCAAATAGAAAGATATTCAATTCCAAATATGATTTCAGCTAGATTTGTTTAGTTTTTACTCAGAAGTTACATTTCATTCTATGATCACAAAGGGAATGCCATCATTTCATCAATAGCATCAAAAATAGAAGGTATCACGTAGAGTGAAGTGTTTACAAAAGAAAAATTGAGAAAAAATTCAATTAACTAATTTGAGATCAGATTTTTAAAAAAATATGGTGACAAAACTATTTTTTAAGTAAATAATTAATTCTGGTTATAGTTAAGAGACTGAAACTTCACAGAAATTAGAATAAAATCTGATTTGAATGGAGGACAACCAGTCCACCCTCTCCATGCCCTTGTTGCAATCAAATTGCAGTTTAAATATCACACTTTACTCCAGTAGTTTTTTAAATAGAATAGGATATTTGAAAAGCAAGCCAATATAAATTTAAAAGGAGGCCCTCTAGAAATGTGTGTTTAATAAAGTGGCAGAAATAGTTAAATATGTTGCCTTAAAATTGATTTATCAACAGATTCATCAGCTTAAGCACTATGCAATATAAATATGTTTGTTTATTTTGCACTCCTTGTAAAAAGACACTGTAAATATGACAGGCTTATAAAAAAAAAACAAGCAGAAACCTACAAGAGTTAATTTTATAACTACATTATATCAGCTAAGTCTTTCCTTACTTATGGAATGTCTGTGTATATAATGAGGGAGCCAGGAGAGGAGAATGAGGATGTGGCACACTCCTTCTGGTGTCCTGGAAAGAAGATTCTTCACAGGCCTGAGAAAACCATTTCATTACCACTATTAGCTTTTGCAGAGATTTACTCTAAGATTAAGATTAAGAAATGGTGGAAGAAATACTTAGGAACAGTTAACAGCAGTTTAATCTGGTGTGCATATGAAAATAATTTGCATGCTTTATGACTACATCAAAAAGCAAGAGAAAGCTCTGTACTTGTAGACAATAGGAAGAATCACCTCAGAAGTGCACTCCTGCTCCAAA
>VZTB01015934.1:199632-373279 GCA_013397245.1 Thryothorus ludovicianus
CTAAAATTGAACTCATTGAAAAGAGGTATGAAATTTTCAAAACATTTAAGATTGATATGGTACACCTTTACAGATCATTTTACAGGGGTTAACAGAGGTCTTTCTAAAGCCTGCATTCTACAGAACTATTCACAAGGCCTCTTAAAACTATGTGCTTTGTCATCAACTGATATTAGATATATTGTGAAATCAATTTTGTAAGTCTGTAGTATTTTTTAAAGCTTACAAGCATACTCAAAAGTATGTTTTGGATTTTGTAAAAATACACAAATGTCATCCACTTATTTCTTTTTATCTTTTCTTCTTTTTTTTTTTTCAATATAAATATTTCAGATCTTTTAAACTCAAATTATGGAAGCATTATTGCCTACTGGAAGTATATGACTGGTTTAGAAAATTCTCCTAATATTAATTGTACTATTTTTGAGGAACTCACATGTATTTTCACATTCTGCATGATACAAAAAGAATAGCAACCTTATTGCAAGAATTACAAATTTATGAGTAGAATATTGTCTGTTCTTCATCCATATGATACCTTTTTTTATACACTTGCCCTTTATATGGCTGGGTAGAAATAGGGTTACTAATTAGTAGAAAAAAATATCTTCACAAAGAACAGAAAAGACTGTTATTCCTCACTGTTCACCTTTGAAAAGGTACGTGCTAATTTTGTATTTAAAAGTAACAGTGAAAAGGGCAAAATATGCCCATTAAAGTTGCATGCAGTAATTTTCCTACACTAGGAAATGTTTAGGGATGAGATGCCATACTGATTCCATTGTGTGATATGTACTGTGGCATGGTGGACTACTTGGACACAGAGATGCTAAGCAGGACCCATACGGTATAAAGCCAATACAGGCTGTGTACTGATTCTCTCACAGAAATTAATTTCATCTCCTTGAAAGAGTGGATGCAATTTGGTTTTTTGAAACTAAAACAACTAGATGTTTCCACTCTATCTCTTGCAGCCTTACTAGAGAGTACCCCTACAACTTGGACTACCTCAGTCTGGATAAATGTTATTGCCTGGATTGTAGATAGGTAGCCTTTAGGCTTTTGAGTAGACAAGCCATGTCTATGTGACACTTCAGCTTAAATGCTCCACAACAGAATAGTTATCCCATACTGCTAAACATCTCAAAAAACCACAAGCCTCTATAAAATTATCCTTCACGCTTTCTGTACACCACACTTGACCATCATACAAGTAAGTAATCAGTCCTGCTTTCTTTCCATGGATTTATATTCCTAGGTTTCTTTAATGAAAAGGACTAGAAAATTCTTTACTGTTCCCGAGCTGACCAGATAAACCAGTAACGCCTATATAATTCTCCTCCACAGATTGCAGGTCAGCTCCCCAGTAGTGCTATTTCTTGAGATCTGGCCTGGATGTTCCCAGTAAAGAGGTCGAAGTTTCCCAGTGCTCTGCTAATTAGAGAAGCGCCCACAGAAGTGAAGACAGAAAATATATATACCCTCCCTAGCACCTAGAGATGCACAATACACTCAAGTTGTCCAGGTCTGACCTGAGGAGTCATCTGTAGTGTCATGGTTTAGGAATGGTATTCCCCAATTCAGTACTCCCACTAAAAGGACAGAGAACCACTCCCTTCTTCTCTGAGTTGGAGGCACAGAAGACAAAGACCTTGGGTTGAAAAAAGAACAATTTCTTGCTAATGGTAATGAGATAAGAAAACAAACAGTAAGAGTAACAATATGATGACAAAAATATACAAAAAGAGGGTGATTCACACAAGCGCTTACCGTGGATCCCAGACAACAATGAACAATAGTGGCTGGATTCCCCACAGTGCCACTCTCTGCTCCCCTGGAAAACCATGCCTTTCTTCTCAGGAGCCTGAGTCCCTTATCCCCACTCCTAGCAACAGATGTGAGGACGTGAGGTGATGGAGAATAGCATCCTACCCATGTCTACAAGGCTCCAGGCTCTGCCTCCTAATGGCTACTGCAAAAATTAACCCTGTCCTGGACAGAATCAGGACGTGCAGTCTTAAGGTCAAATTACTGCACCTGGATGAGTTGGATATACTCGTTCTTTATATTGATGTAAATCCTTGGAACAAAGTATTTATCCTGATGCCATTTAGATATTGTATTTACCAAGGACCTAAGAGCCCCATGACCTTTGTGAGTGATCGATGTCTTCTCAGTAGACTACAGTCTGTCTGGGCTGAAGATGAAAGGATTTGAATGAGCAAGAAGAGTCATAGGGTGAGGGCTGGTGTGTCTGAGTGTTGCAAAAGACATCTTACCGTTGCCACTGTGCAGTCATGTTTTTAGTTTACTCTGACTGAATAATTATTACTTTTACTACTGTGAAGTTTTTTTGAAACCTTTTTGGGAGCTGTAATTATGTTCCTTTTGAAGAATATCCATATTCTTTGCAGAGTGATTGTTGCATTTATCATGAGATTTCTACATACTTGGTATTTTTAGAACAGAAAATAAACAACTTAACTAATCAAGTTTTAAGAGCTCTCAAGTGCATTTGATTTGAAGTGACTAGGTCAGATCCTGCTCTCAACTCTGTTTTCATTCATACAGGTTTGTACCTAGCTTGTTAAAGAAATTGATTGAGGAAATTTGTTAGAAAAAAGAAGAACCTGCAGTTTAGTACAGGTATTCAATTCAGATACAGGCACACAATTTTAAGAGATAAAATTCTTAAAAACTCCAATAAGACTGTCACTATCTAGCTAAGAAACTCACTGAAAAATATATTGCTTTAGTAACAACCCTGCCCTATGGTAGACATGTATGTATCACAAAAACTATGAAAAACATTACCAAGTCCAAGCCTCTTAGTGATGTTATCATGATTTACATCATTGTGAAGGCAATCAGAATCAAGCCATATCACTGTGAAGTGAAAAATTACAGTGAAATCCAAAGGACCTTAATAGTCTGTGTGATTCTAGTACTTAAATAATGCTGAATTAACCTCCAGAATATAAGTTCTCTTCTAAGAATAGAAGAAGCTTTAGACACTAAAAAGAGAAATAAATATGAATTTAAGTCACTGTAAGCTTTTCAGTATATAACCACTCAGAAAAAAAGGACCATCAAGGTGACTTAAATCTTTTATGTTAACAGTATGTAATACTGTTACAATTTATTCAAAATATTTATAGAAAATTACATAATTCCTAAGAACTAAGAAAAGCTCTAGGAACTTCCAAAGCCAACAGAAATTATTCTTCCTTTCTTTGGTTCAGTCATAACTGCTTCAGTCTTCACAGTAAGAAGAGAGTGAGATAATAAACTTTAGACAAAATTAGTAAAAAATTAAAAAATCCAGCATGAAAACACAGCAAGATGTAATCAAGTGTTCAGTGA
This sequence comes from Thryothorus ludovicianus, assembly GCA_013397245.1. Taxonomy (NCBI): domain Eukaryota; kingdom Metazoa; phylum Chordata; class Aves; order Passeriformes; family Certhiidae; genus Thryothorus; species Thryothorus ludovicianus. Next base: position 202,996 of record VZTB01015934.1, read on the forward strand.
TCAAATGTGCACCCTAGTTACTGCTTGCTGATTAAAGTTAATCGAAATGTACATAAAGAAATAATAAGTGGTTTGAGCATTCAGGTGAGGGAAGCCCATGGTACCCAGGGAATGGTGGCAGTAAGTAAAGCTCGGAATGCTCCAGAACATAAAACAGGAAAGTGGAAACAAGGCTGTTATGCATGTGCTGCTGTTCATGTGAACAGCATTTACCTGTTCACTAAACCATGGACTTCCTTCCCAAGGAAGTTTCTTCATTATACCATGTGTGATCTGTCCATTTGCAGGAATCAACTCAACAAAAGACATTTTTATACCCACTCATACAAGGTCCAAAACAAGGAAAAGTAAAGTTTATTGCTAAGATTATTTGAATGATGTTTGGCCATCTCATACCTCTATATTTTCACAGAAATTCTTATAACGTCTCATGTTTAGATTTTTACCAAATTTTGCCATGTAATTTTTTCTTAGTTCACTTCCTAGAATTACAATTTTTTAAAATGAATTTAATTGCAGTAAGTCCTTTAAAGAACTACACCCATATGAATTTAAGGAAATACTCCCATGGCAGACTAAAATGTTCTATATCTGATGCTATACATTTCCATTTAGTTACTTATATATTCAAATGTTACATATTTATTCTGCAAGAAAGACAGCAAAGATGAGCTACAGTACTATAAAAAGACTATTTTCTCAACAAAAACTGTGTAATGCAAATTACTTCACTGCTTTCAAAATCAAACTCCTTACATTATGAAATTGACACAGAAATTAAATACTTTTAAACTATGCTAGTGTTATTCTCTATTACTTGTTGCATATTAAAAAGACCTTCCGCTTGGTCTTAATATTGTACAGGCTTATTTTTGAAGATCTAGGTTTGCTTCTAGATCTAAAGCATTCTAGGCATTTTTTGAAGTTTTGTGTGGTTGGTTAGGTTGTGATTTCTCTAGGTTATATTTTATTTAATTTGTATTGCATTAGGACCATATATTATTTGCAATCTTGAAGTTCACTCATGTAGATGAATTGATGGAAAAAACCCCAAGCTTTAAAGATATATGAGGTCAAGCAGAATTACTATTTCATTGAAAATGGAGTTCTAATTCAAGTAAAATAATCATTAAAACAGTCAAGTATTAGAAATAACCTTGAGATAATCCAGTATTAGCTTCTTGCAATAAACAGACCCAGTGGAAACATTCCTTCATTAATTTAGTGCAATATAATCCCTGTTTATGTTATTACTCGACATATATTGAAGTATTTAGGGACATTATTTGGAAAGCAAAACCTTTCCAAATACTATTAAATTAGAACTGTGTTTTAATTTATGTCTTTACTATTTACCACACTGCTAACACAAAATACCCACAGAGAATAAGAGAAGTTTTATGAAGACTGTCTCAAAACTGGACGGTAGGTATTTTGAGCTAAAGATGCCACCAAGTTTCATTTGTAAACAGTTGGATACTGAAAAACAGCAGTGAGTGAGGAGACAGGGCTCAGAATACAAAAAGAAGGAAAGGATCTTTCTTTCTCCTTCCCTCACAAAGTAAATTCCTGTTAAGTATTATTTTGAACATCTCTTCTGCTGCTGCTTAATAAAGCTGTCCTGCGAAAATGAATATAGGTTTTAATCTGTACTGTGTGGTTTTTGGAATTCTCTGGGAAATAAATATGGTTAATGGAGGATTAATATTTTAAAGAAAAGTTGGATGGAATGCACTGGGAAGTGCCAAACTTTATATTAAAAGACCTTAGTATCAAAGTGAAAATGGCATATTGAACTAAACTCAGCCAAGACACTGAGACTCATTATTCAATTTATTTTGTTATCTATTCGCATTTCTTCTTTTTACATTTTTCCCTAAGTTTGCTGAAAGTGTTAGAGGCTTGTAAATTTGCACCTGTCCATCATAAAGTGGGACCACAATATTCTCCAGACATCACTGAAGAAATAATAAGAATTATAAGAATTTCTGACCTTGGCTAGATTCATTTCAGAAACTCCTTTTTACTTCTTTTGAAAGGGTTGGCTTTATTCTGTTTCATTGTGAAATAACAGTGGAGGTGAAAGGTTCTTTAACACATTTCCGCTCCTGGACTCATTCAGCCCTACTATTACTTCTTTTCTGTCTTTTCTCAGTGAATTTAGAGTTCATCAAAGTGCAAGACTAACAGCACTGACCAAGTTAAACAGTGGATCCAGGCTGTGCAAGTTTCTTACTCCAACTCTACTAATTCATCCTTTTCTCTTGACCTGCAAACTATCTTGTTATTCTATTCCTTGGCCTCTTTTGTGGGGAGACTGCCAATCATATTGCATTTGCAGTGTTTCTTATAGGCTAGGAAAAAAAATTCAAGGCAAGGTGAGACTACCCAAGACTACCCAACTAATTTTTGCTGCTAGGTCACCTGTAAAGAAAGTGATTTTTTTTTTTTTTTTAATTGTCTGCACAAGTCTTAGAAATGATAACAATTTCATTCAAACTGAAGATCTCTTTTTTATAGAATTTTTTCCTCAAAAAAAATAATTACATTCTTAAAAGCATCTTTCAAAGGAAATATAGACTTTTTATGATACTTCTTTTGATTTTCTTCTGCCTTAGAGTTTTCCAGACACCTAAATTGCTCAACATCAATTACAACAGCTATGTTTAATTATCTAAGCTTTAAGTCAGTAACATGCTGATAGCATGTTTGTACATATTTGAATATTTTGCACATGGCCCAAAATGCTCCTTTTTTAAATATGTATGAACAGGAAGGGATTTCCCTAAGATAAGGCAGATGACATAAAATAGAAATCATAAAATCTGCTATCCAACTTATTCTGCACATCCAGCTAAGTACTGAGTGAGACGGTTCTAGCCCTGAAGCCTAAATTTTAATCTCTCATAATCTGCATAGTGCAAAGCACAAGGCTCATCTTCCTGCTTACCAAGCCAGACTCAGGAAACTATGCTCACCTCATCCACAACCCAACCAAGAAAACTTGTGTCCTAAGGCATAGGAAAGGTTTGCTGGCTCTCTTGTCACTTAATGAACCAAGTAGGCTCCCCCACTCATATGAGGATAATAACCACCAATGCACATTTACAGTCACAGTCCCTTTTTGGGAGACAGCTAAGCTGTAGTGCTCCCAAGAATGTTCAGCCAGCCCAGATTTCAGAATTCAGATGAAATAATGCAGTTAAATTCTCAGGATACTGTTTGTCACATTAGCTCAAAAAAAAAAAAAAAATCTACCTAATGCTCTCCTAGGAATTAAGGTCTCTAAACCAGCATCATTCAGAAAATCCCTTTCCTGTGCGTACTTAATCATAACTATGAAGTACTGGCTGAATAAACAGACAGTGAGGTGGAGTGAAAGTTGTCTCAATTTCCAGGCTCAGGGTGTGATGATATGCCACATAAACTCTAGTTGAAAGCCAGTGTTGAGTGGTGTACACGTGGGGTCAATACTGGATCCCATCCTGTTTAACATCTACAAGGACCTGGATAACCAGGTGGAGGCTTCTCCTAACAAATTTGCAGTCTTGCACAAGGGGCTGATTTCACAGAGGGTCAGCAAGGCCATCCAAAGAGACCTTGAAGTTCAACAAAAGAGTCAAGGCCTGCATCTGTGGAAGAATAACCTCATGCACCAGCTTGGAGCTGATCTGCTGGTAAAGAAGATGCTACCTATGAACCAGCAGTGTGCCCTTGTGATCAAGAAGGCCAGTGGTGTGCATTCAGAAGAGCACTGCCAGCAGGTCAGATCTGATCCTGCCCCTCTACTATGGCCTGGTGAGGCCACATCTGGAGTGCTGTGTCCAATTCTGGACTTCACAGTACAAGAGAGACATGAAGGTCCTGGAATGGGTCCAGTGGAGGATTACAAAGAGGATTGAATGACTGCAACACAAGGAAAGGCTGAGGGAGCTGGACCTGTCAGCCTGAGAAGAGTCACCTGAGAGGGAAACTCATCAATGTCTATCTGAAGGGAGGGTGCCAGAAGGATGAAGCCAGGCTCATCTTGGTGATGCCAAACAATAGGACAAGGGGCAATGGGCAAGAAGCATAAATTGATTCACAGAAAGTTCCACTGGAACATGTAGAAGAACTTCTTCACTGTGTGAGTGATGACACACTGGAATACATTGCCAGAGAAGTTGTGGAATCTCCTTCCCTGGAGGTATTCAAGAGCTGTCTAGACACACTCCTGGGTAACATGCCCTAGGGGTCCCTAATGAGCAGACAGGTTGGACTGGACTAGATAGACCTCTGATGGTCCCTTCCAGCCTTACCCATTCTTCCCCTTTGTTCAGCACTGGGAAGACTACACCTGGAGTCCTGGATCCAACTCTGTACTATCCTTTAAAAGAGAGACATGGACACACTGGAGAAAGCCACTAAGATGATTAGGAGACTGGAGGATCTCCTTATTAGAAAATATTAACGATTCTGTGACTGTTCATTCTAGAAAATAAGGCTGAGGGGAACGTAATCAGTATATAAATATCTGACGTGAGTATACAAAGAGGACAGAGACAGGCTTTATTCAAGGGTGCCCAGCAAAAAGATAAAATGTAATGGGCAAAAACTGAAGCACAAGAGCTGTCATCTGAACATCAGGAAATACTTTTTACTATAGCGAGGACAGAGCACTCAGAGGTTGCCCAAAGATGTCATGGAGTGTCCCTCCTTAAATATATTCAAACCCCCTCTAGACATGATTGTGCACTACTGGCTCTAGGTGGCCCTGCCTGAGCAGCAGGGTTGGGCTGGATGACCTCCAGAAATCCCTTTCAACCTCAACCACTCTGTGAATTGATGTTTAATAAAGGTATACTGTACCAAATAACTGTTATTTTCTGTACTGATGTAATATGTGAGTGATAATGGCAAAGAAAACTAGGAAGACAGACTTTAATATTTTTTCCTGCTTTCAAAACACAGTTGCAATTCCAGCTCCATTCATGAGGTGAATTCATAATGTGTTTCTGCTAGAAGTAGATCCGAAGCTTTAGAATTATCTGGCAGTATCTGCCCTACCTTACAACTCTGCATCTTCAAGAGTCAAAGACCCTCTCTGTGCAGGAGAGACATTTATAAGTCTTGGTAAAAATTGTGCTGACATTACTTGGAACATAAAACTTTTTGATATCTAAACTTTGAAATTGCATTAGAAGGCTCCAAAACTTTACCAAGCAGGAAGATTTTAGATTTCCTTCCCTGTCAACTACAAGCCACTCTGCACTAAAAAAATTGTTTCACTACAACAGTAGTAGATGATTACCAGCAACTCCATAGGGCAGGAAGGACGCAGTGGAAGGAGTACTGGTGTAGACACATTTCCTACATGATGCGTCCTGAAGCATTTGATATTTTTGCTCTCCAATCTGGCTCAAAGAAGAAAGAATTTACAGAATAGAGACATGGATTTAAAAACAAAAAAAAAAAAAAAGAAAAACATAGGAAAACAAACAAAAAACAATCAAACAAACAATCTCCCCCCCAAACCACCACAAAAACCTCCAAAATCAAACAAAAACCAAAAACCACTGCAAGGATCCAACCATCCAACCAAAAGAAACCCTAAGTAACTCTGCAGTATTATTAGATTTGTGTATGTAAAATTAATGATAAAGAACCACAAAAGAGATGATTGTAAACTCTAAGATTGAAAGGATGTGTAACCAATACCAGGTACCTAGGAAAGGTAAAGAACCAGAGGAAGCAGTTGGTAACATTTCCTCAGTATGTAACACTTTCTTAATCCAAATAATTTATACGCCAAAATCTTACTCAGCCAAAGACCCTAATGAATTTCTCTTCCATTAATTCTGTCTTCCTTTGAGCTTATGTACATTTTTAGCATTCATAATATCCTTCAGCAAGAAGTTAATTTCACATGTTGCAGAACTGTCTTTCTGTGTCTTATAAACTGTGATTTCTTTTGTGACCCTAGTTTATGTTCCCTAAGTATTTCTAACAAAACAGGTGATTTCATTTGATCCAACTTCCCCTTTATACCTTTTTTCCTTTTTCTTGCTAGCTGCAATTTATGGATATACTGTGATACTTCCTTTTTTGTTTACTTATGTTACTGACCAAAACACACTAATCTATCCAGATATTTGGGGTTATTTTTGTCTTAGAATCCAGCACTGTAGTTTTCTTTTGGTCTACAGGTTTATTTATAGGACTTATTTTGTATAATATTACTAGTACCTGTTTTTGAGATAAATATGTAGACTCTATCTGTGACCAGGTAAATAATGTTGAAAAAAGCCCAAAATACCCAGAAGTCAGGCAAAATTAGTTTCTAGAACTGCTCAGCAAGTACTTGCAAGACTATCAGAAATTTATAATTTAAATAATGTTGAAGGAGTTAAAATACACGTACTTCATATGCTGATATGAGCAATTTCTTAATGTTCATTTATCTATAATGCCAAGTGTGAAAAACCTGAGTTGGGTCCCATGTCTGCTCCTGAGGTGAGTCAACAATAATTATTCATAATGATCTTTTGAATCATATGGAAGGAAGAGGTTTGGGTTAAGATTCCTTGGACAAAGATACTAAAGACAGCCCTTAGAAACTAAGGAATAACATTACTCTCTTTTCACTAGTTCGTTAATCAGCTTCAGTCCGAAAAAAACAGACGTGCTAAAACTGCCATTAATGAGTCAACAAAACAATACACTGACATCTGGTATTTGAGTGGGAGATCTGTGCTCCTGAATTAATGTTACAAATCTGACAGTATCTGACTTCCCTTATGGTCTGTAGAGGTCCCCTGCTGGTTTATAACTCATTAGTTCAAAGTTTTAGTGGTTTAAGCTTACTTAGGCACATTGCCAAGTCTTGTAAGCATTGGCCATCACTGTCTTAAAATCCAAGCAGAGTGAATTCTTTGTGGATTCACGGTCACATCACATCACTGTCACACAGCACCAAAAGATTTATAACAATTGACAGTTCTTCTATTAAAAAAAGCTTCAGTAGGAACACAAAAATAAAATATTCCTGGTCAAGGACGTGGTATACTGGCAAAACCATTTAAGAAATGCTTGCATGATTGGAGGATTCAAATAAAGCTACTTCAGCCATTACTAATGACAGAAACACTTCAGGAAAATATTAGGTACAGATTAAAATGCATTTGAAGCTAACAAAATTTGTCTCATATATTTCATTTATATTATTACATAAATCACATAAAATTCTGTGAATAACCTGAAAATTAAGACGTTTGTTTCAGTCTCCTTAGATGTAAGAGAAACAAGATAACACAATGAGCTCAATGTCTCTTCTGTCTTCCCCATTGACTTGCCTCCAAACAAAATCAAATAACATCTGCCAAATGCCAGCCTGTTCGGCTTGCTAATGAGTTTAAAAATTCAGAGTATGACCGTTGCTCAGCAACTGATAAAGAATACCAGTCACATGGTGCTATAGTTAATATACAAGAGACCTTTACCCCTCATTTTCTAAAATGCTATGAAAACCAAATTATCAGAAACATTATTTTTTTCAAGGCAATTTACTGGCTGCTTTTTTATCACTGTCCTGTAATTTTTTCTAATATTCACAAACACCAGTATTCAGGTGACTGAAAGGGTGCTCAAGTTTTTCAATCACATATCTTTTAGTTCATGCATTTGCATGGCGGTGGAGTTCTATTCAGTTCAGTTGTTTGCTGACCATTTCAGTAGATAACCTGAGCCAAAAGCTGCAAATGCTTTAAGCTTCAAGAACATGCCAGTGCATTTGGATGACAGGCTGTTAAGCTAAAACTAAATTGAAAACTATAATCAGAAGTGGAAAAGGGGGATCAGAGGACTTAGAAACCGTGATTTTTGCAGTAGAGATGTAATCAATCTCAGAAAGGAAAAGACAGGAGGATAACAGTCACCATGTCAAGACTGTTTTCTCATCTCCTCTGGTCTGCTGGAAAAATCTGAAATTGACCATTAATCAACCCATCAATCAATCAGGCAGTAATCATCAGTGACAGGAGGTTATAATGTGAAAAAATTAAACAAAAAGAGACACAATAGTGTGTTATTCTACCTGACACATGAAAGAAAGGCTGCAGTTATGGAACCCTCTTTACCAGATAAGACAAACATGCCAAATCTGCGTAATTAACTATATTGCTATTTCTCAAAGGACTTTATACAGGAGGTGATTGGTGAGAGCCAGCATGGCTTCAGTAAGGGCAGATTGTGTCTGAAAAAATTGGTGGCCTTCTGTGATGGGTTTACAGCATCAGTGGATAGGGGAAGAGCAGCTGAAGTCATCTACCTGGACTTGTTCAAGGCATTTGACACTGTCCCACTCAACACTCTTGTCCTTGAAGGGGAGTGAGAAGGATTTAATGGATGGACAGCTTGGTAGATAAGGAACTGGCTGGATGGTTGCACGCAAAGGGTTGTGAACCATGACTCAATGCCCAAGTGAAGTGAAGGTGTGATGAGTGGTGTTCCTCAGGGGTCAGTACTGGGACTGGATCTGTTTAACATTTTTTTCAGTGACATGGGCAGTGGGATCGAGTACATCCCCAGCAAGTTTGCTGATGACACCGAACTGTGAAGTGCAGTTGGCATACTGGAGGGAAGGGATGCCAAACAGAGAGTTCTTGAAAATGAAGCTGTGGATGCCCCATTCCTCTAAGGGTTCAAGGCCGGGTTGGATGAGGCTTTGAGTAATCTGGTGTAGTAGAAGTTTTCCCCATTGTCTCGGCCATGATATTTATGGTTTTCTTCAACCCAAACCATTCTATGGTTCTGTGGTTCTGAGTGTGAATACATTGCTTTGCTAACATGCGAAGTGTCTATATGAATGTAATTAGTAAGTATTAGCTATAAAATGTATTAAAGATAGTACTTAATGTACTCAGACACTGTATTAATGCAGAAAAGTTTAGGAATTCCAGGGCTGTATTTAATTTAATGCTTAGAAAAGAGAAAACTCATCAAAAAGTGGCAACCTGGAGAATTAAATCTTTCCTGGCAGCATGGACTTTTCACAAAGAGACTGCACTGGAAACATAGTGCAAATGCACACCATCTCTTTAGAATAGACTAAAAAGGCACACAAAAGGACTGAAAAGCCCAGCTAACTAGCAGGGTAAAGAAGGCTATTAGATACAGGAACGCATTTCAAAAAACTTGAAACTGAATTTAAATGAAGAAAATAACTCTGGCAGATAAGGCAGACTGAAAAAAGTTTGAGAAAAAGCTAGTAAAAGAGTTTCAGAGGTAATAATAAGTCTCAGAGGTAATAATAACTCATTTTTTTCAAACAAATCAAGATCAGAAAGCCTGGCAGAGAGCCTGCAGGTCGTCTTAATGAGCAGGGTATAAAAGGAACACTTAGAAAGGACATGCAATTGCACAGGAACTAAATGACTTCTTGGCATCAATGATCACTTTGAAAAAACTGGAGATTCCCATCTCAATACCATTTTTTGCACAGGGGTTCATCAGAGAATCCATCTAAAACTAAAGTGACTGTAGAAGAGATTACAGAACTAGTTGACAAAATTAGCAGCAGAACATCAGCAGGATTAAATGCTATACCCAGGACGTAATGGTTACCTCTTGAGTTCTTTGAGATCTTAAGAATGAAATAGCTGAATAGCCATGCATGGAAAATGTCAGGCCATTCTCCTTAATAGAAAAGGGTTCTGGAGAAAATCTGGGGAATGGCAAGCTTGTAAGCCTGGCACTAGCTCTGGACTAAGCAGCAGGAATTATGCTAAAGAACAAGTTTAATGCACATTTGCATAAATATTAAGAGTCAAGTTGGTTTTTACAATGGAAAATCTCACTTTAGAAAAATACTGATTTGGTAGGTATTTCTTTAAGAGGTCAACAAAATCTCAGTAATGAGCAACAATTCCTTCTGAACCAGCAATAGCTGTCCTACAACTAGAAGCATTGAAATGTTTTGAGAAAAACAGAAATTTGAGACTAAATTTATTTATAAATATAAAGGATGGTTCCCCAAGCTTCTAGCAAGATTAACTACTCCATCTTCCCTTCCTAGGAAAATGAAGTTTGATGCTGTGACTTTGCTCTATACAATAATACTGTTTTGAGTAATTTTGTCATTTTTTATAGTTTTTTAAAGAACTCTGAATCTGAAGACCTGTAACTGTGGTATCAGGTTTTGCAGATAAAATTGAGGCCTTTGCAGATTGCAAAGGTGACATACTGTACAAAGATTTTATTAAAATTATATGTGATTTGACAGTTGCTTGCCATTAAATGCATCTCAAACTTGTGCAATGCAAATAAAATCTGAAATCAAGGGAACCATTATATTCCACCTCTCTAATTCACACATAATTTATCTATATTTTACAGGTAACAGATTTTAACTTTCTGTATATAAAGCTGAATATAAAAAAAAAAAAAAAATGGAAAAGGTCTCCTGCTAACAAATCAAATATGCGCAATGACCTAAAGAAACCTTCGGACCACTGAAAAGGATTTCATAGTCCAGTAAAATCAGTTGCCATCATAAATCAGGTTTGACAGGTCATTTGCAAACTTCTAGCAGAAATACCTTTTTTATCTTTTCCTATCTATTGCATGTCTTAATTCCTTCGTTCTGCATTGCACTCATACTGTGCTTTGTCTTCTGATTGAGATTTTGTCCAGAGACACAATCCACCACCAATTTTATAACTCAGTAGCACCTGGCACCTTCCCTAAGGCCTTTTTGGTGCGTTGAGGCAGGAGCTGCTATGATGTCCCTTAAACACAAACACTAGCAACAAAAGCAGAAGAGAAAAGATTGCAACAATTTTATTAGAAACGCCCACTTAATAGGTAATGAAGCAAAAACCAAATATAGCTTCCTACTAGTAGATTTTCCATAGTAAAGGAAGATTTGGTCATTTGGAAACATGGTTAGTTTGATGTAATTTAAACCTTCAAATCTCATGTCTCCATAGGCAATTCCTAATGAAATAGATCCCTAAAGAGATTAATCTTGCCTATTTGTCCTGGGTTGATGCTAAATTGTATCCCCATTCATCTGTTTAGCTCAGAAATAAGTTTTGTACCTTTAAAACTAGATCTGAGAGTGAAGGAGACGCGGTGGAATATCTGAGGTGGTTGTTTTCTAAACATAAAGATCAGAGTTTTCAGCTTTCCTACACACAAGGCCTGTGTTGTCTGCAGTGTGTGGACAGCAGGAGAGAGCTCCCCTTTGCTTTTTGTTAGTTTTTGGCTAGCTGAGGCAGAGAAGTTCTCCGGACTGTGGTTTTTTTTTCCTTTTTCTTAGAACTGTTTGAACCTGCTCTGGACTAAACACCCCAAAGGGCACCAGGAGCTCCCACCTGTGTCCCACCGGGCCTGGCCTGGGCCCGGCCTTTCCCAGCCCTGAGGGACCCACAGCAACTGAGCTGAGCTACAGCCCACGGGAGAGACTTTCTGAATTTGCATCTCTGCGGGGCACAGAGAGGTTTTGTTGTTCAGTGTTGTTCATTTGTTGTGCTGGAGAGTGCTTTGACTGTTAAATAAACAACTTTTTTCCACTTTCCTCCAAAGAAATTTTTTCTTCTGTCCCGAACCAGCTGGGAGAAGGGGCGGTTCAGATTCACTTTCTAGAGTGACTCCATCCAGAATTTTTTCCCCAAATTTGCCTTAAACCAAGACACTATTTCAGACACTTACTTTAGGATGAAAAGTATTACTTTTCATGAGCTCATGGTGACTAAATTAGACTTAGTTGTCTAAAATTCTTTGTTGTCTGAGCAAGATTATTTGAACAGCAACCTGAGCAAAAAGTGAGCTTGTGGTTACTTGTGTGAAGCTCACTACTTTTAGGTGAAAGTTTCATCAAATTTAAGACCAAGCAGTAAAATCCTAGCTCTGACCAATTTAACCTAATGCTTCATCTGGGTGCAATACTTTTCATTCACTAAAGTAAATTAAGTTAGGGAAGGCTGCTGGCCACTGTTAAGCTGTTTCTCTGTGCCACCTTATAGTGGCTGCCTTGAGCATTTATGAAATAACAATATGTATTAGGAAATTAAAAGCAGGTAGTTATGTCAAAAATAGCAGACAATAGTTTGATGCACTTATTCAGCAGAAAAAAAAAAAAAGAAAATATCTTTCCAAAGATCTTTTACCATTACACTTCAGAAGTTTACTTGTGGGAGATTTCCCCCACAATTCTTTTTGAACAGTTGCAAAATAGAGAAAAATAAATGTCAATGTTTTTTCTCTGGAAGAAGAATTACACAGTAAATTGGTCTCAGCAAGATTATCTTAGAATAACCTTAGAAAAGTCTGGGAAACATATAAGATCACCCTCCAAAAACTTATAACAAATTTACAACCAGAAAAAAACTCTGTGACATAAACATATTAAAAATGATCTTTTTTTTCCCAGCATTTTAACATAATTTCAGAAGCTGGCAACTTTTTCAGCTGTAATCTTATATAACTATTTACAAGAACACTCTTTTCATGCAGCGCTACATCAGCTACACATTTCCTATTTTCAGATGCTTTATCTATTTACTTCTGAGAATTTTACAGTAATTCAAACTCTTTCAAGTATACGTCCAAGAATTGTGTAAGCATCTTTGAAAATAGCATACTGAAATTGCAGATAACTTAAAATAACTTCCCAATGGCCGAAGCTTGTAGAGAACACAATGCACTTTCTCTTCTAGGGATGCCTATCTTTCTCTACTCCTTTTCATGAACACAAACGAGCAATACTTCAAGTGCAATCTCAGGGACAGGGCCTACTCTGTCGCGATTGCCGAGGAAGCCAAATGCAATTCTGACTCAGTTCTGTAGCTTTCTGCCGGGTTGGCAGAGGAAAAACCATGAAGGGAGCAAAATAACAATACTGCTGTTCCAGATACGTGAATAGAAGCTCAGTTCTTTGGATGCAAACCTCGCTTTGAGTGCTGGAGGATCTGAGCAGCATCCAAAGAGGGAACTACAGTAACCTTGTGTCAACAGCACGAGGACACTAGCAAACTGCAGCCTGGAGAGGGACCCCTTTTCTCACCAAATCTGCTCTTGTAACTTCTGTCTGTCCCTCTGAAAATTTTCAGTTGGCTTCTCAGATTCTGATGGGGGACAGGGGAGTGGGGAAAGGGGGTTGTTGAGGTATATTTAAGAAGAAAATTAAATCTCTGAATTGTGTAAAGTGAGATTATATCTCAAGTACAATTTGTTCTAATGGTAATGTATATATTCCTCTTCAGTTGTAGTATTAGTTCATATCTCAGTTTTTATCTTCCTCATTTCTTGCTGTTCAAAAAGATTTGTAAGCTGGAGGCTTTCATTGAAGCATTTCTTGTGCTTTTTTAGACCTAATATTTTTCAAGTGATTTAGATTGTTCCTTAAATTGACTAGTTAGAAATTTTTGTGTTTGAGGCAGCTGTTAGTTGTTTTTCTTTTGAAATATGAAGATATGAATGCTTTATCACTACACTATATATCTCCATGTTCCAAAAGAGTTTGTGTGCAGTGCTTGAAATCAGATCAGGGGCTTCTTCTTTCCCTGTGTCCTGTATTCACTAATTGATACAAGGCTCAGCAGAGTTTGTTTTGATCTAGAGGAAAGGGTTTTGTAGAACTGAGATCGTTTATGTACCTTTGGAACATCAGACAATGCCCTTCCCATCATTATCTGAAAAAAAAATCATGCCAGAATAACAAGTGAAGAAATAAGATAATCATTCCAGAACTACAATAATAAGTGAAGAAATAAGATATCTCAGAGCACAATGTTAACAAGTTAGCTATAGAACATTGACAAATGAAGCAAAGTTTCCAGGAATACAAGTCAATGGAAGAACACAAACAATTTTTTCAGAAAACTCTCAAAATATTAAGATTAATTTAGTAATTTGGGGATAAAAGAGAAGTATTTTGGTTATGGTTATTTGAAACATTTCTATGAGCACTCCCAATGGCTATACAAGTTCAGAGTAGCAGTTAAGGAGCTATTCCTGCATTCCTGGGAGTGAATGTAAAAGTTTTATATGTTCCACATCTCACTGGACTTCAAAGATTCAAAGAATGCTGTTTTCAAATTATTATAGAAAAGACTCTATTGGGGGCCTTGAAAAAGATTCCTTAAAATATCATCCATATAGACTGGACAGAAGAAACAAGTAAAAAATGAGTCTTGAAAAGTAAGGGCAGGCACAGTCAGTACATGCTGACTTGGATAATCTGCAGGTTAAGAAGACAATATGAAAACATGCACACACCATCACATGTCCTATGCTCAAAATTCCACCTTGCAAATCATTGTTTTCAGTCAATACCAGGAGCCATTAAGCTCTTAGACTCCTCTTTTGCCAAATACCAATCCAACGCATTATTATGACTACAGGGTATCATTTCCGCTTCAATTTCAGTTTTCAGCTGTCCAACTTTTCTTTTATTACCTAAAACATATGCCAGGTTTCCAGACACAATTTACATAGTAGCTACACCATGGAAAATGTGAAATCATATGGCAACACAAACTGTCAAAATAGTTCATACTCTCAGGTTATTAATGCTCCCATGATGAACACCACAAAGGTTAAACAACACTTCAGTGGGGATTTTAACAATTACTTTTTCCAACTAATGTGTATTCCAGAATGGCACATTTGAAACATACTCTGTGAGACCTCACTGGGGTCTCCAACATCCTCTTGAGGAGAAGTGCAGGCACAGGTACAGATCTCTTCACTCCCATGACACGACTCAAGGAAATGGCATGGAGATGAGATGAGGGGATTTAGGTATGGTATCAGGAAAAAGATCTTCATCCAGAGAGTGGTTGAGCAGTGATAACAGCACCAAGCCTGACAGAGTTTAAGAAGAATTTGAGCAGTCTCAGGCACATGGTGGGACTCTTGGGGTGTCCTGTGCAGGGCCAGGAGTTGGACTCCATGATCCTCATGGATCCCTTCCAACTCAGCATATTCTGTGATTCTAGGATACTTGTTATCTTTCTTCCTGCATTGTCTTGAACTTAAATCCAGATGAAGGTTGGATTCAGAAGGCATTAACAGAAGTTTACTCAGATGTTCAAAAATAATTTCCTTGCTATTCTACATGACGAAAAGTTTTTACTTTATATTTTATCCCTTTCCCTCACATTTTGGCCATAAATTCTTACCAATTAACCCATTAGCTATGTGTCACTGTTAATTCTTCGCTTGCATTACACTCCGGATGTGCATTCTTAAGTTCCATAAAATTGAAATTTGTGTGTTTTTTTTTTATCTTGAACCTCCTGCATTACTACTGTTCCTTTTTCTTGATTCCCACTCCTATGGCCCGTTACCTAATTTACCTGTCATGAGTCAGAAAACTATTTCCTGTTCTTTCAATATCAGACATGTATCTTTTCTCAAGCCCTTTTCCACCCTCCTCGGTTTCATCTGAATAAAACTATATTTACAGAGAGATTATATAATTCCCTCATCACCACTCAAGACTATGTCACTTCATATTAACACCCTGACATTCTCCTTACAAAAATGAACAGTGGATGATAGGCATTATTGATGGATTTGTATAAATGTTAATAAAAATCTTCAAGGTACTCAAGTCAGCGTATTGTCTAAATAATATTAAGGTGTTTTGGTGACAGTATAAGTAGTTTAAACCTTTTAAGTATCAAAGATTATCATATTATTTACACCCCTGTTAATGTGTCCTTGAATTAGGAGTGAAAATTTCATATTGTGAGTACATGGCACTATATTTACATTATCTTTAATTTTGTGTAAAGCTGCCTAGAATTTCTGCATCAATACTTTATTAAAATACATTCAAGTTAAAAAATGTGTTAACCACACCTTATTCATGTCTGTACCACCTCCTGCACACAGCCACCCTAATCAAAATATTAACAGCTAAGCTACAACTTGCAGAATACATCTCTCTCTCCACATATCATTCTATTAAAATAGATGAAATACATATTTCTGCTGAAATATGTGAAGTTGTTTGATGCTATGTAGATGAAAAAAACATAGTTTAGCATGGTCTCTTGGGGACAGGATTGGGTGAGTTCTGCTGTTCATATTTACTTTGCTACTCACAAACAGTGTCATCATCCCAACCCATGTCAAAGAAATGTTGTGCTATTCACATTCTTGCTATCCTGACACGAGGTGAGGCCAACCTCATGATGATAATCACTGGCTAATAAAGAAATACATAGGCTTCAAATAGGGCTTAAGTCCTTAAAAACTGACTGTAAGACAGATTTATAACCATGCTAGCAGTTATGAATCTCTGAAATTATATTCATTTCAGAGACTCAAAATACATCATTTTATTTTCAAATATTTTAAAGACTAGGTAGAAATGCCTAGAAAATGGTCCATAATCATCAAACAATGGGTTACCAACTGTATGTTATCAATATTTGTGTGTCACATCTGCTATTAATCATTTTTTATGGATTCAAAGTATAGTAGGGATGCTCCAGCTACTATATTTTTCTAACACGTTTAAAAATTAAATTAAATATCTGAGCAAGCCATATATTACTTTGCATTTAGATTCAAATTTTTATTTTTCTCTTCATTTTTAATCAGTCCAAGATTTTCTGGCATTGATTCTTGAATGCCTTTGCAAAGGCTGTCACAGACAGAATTACTGAAGGAATGGGGAATAAATCTTTTCATTATCTAAAAGAATTAAATTTAAATGGGCAATTGTTAGTATCCTAATTACTACATTGAATATTCAGGCATTTCCACAGTGCATAGAAACATAAATAATGTATATATGTATATATGCATGAGCTTAGGGTGATATGTGCACTAGAGCACAAAAAATGAGCATAAATCTGCACAAGACAAAACCTGTGCAAAGATTCTCTTGTTTGTAATTATATTTAAATTAATTTCTGATGAAATAGCTTTATCACTTCTGATATTAACATTCATCATAACTAATTGTTTTTGTTAAAATGAGTGAAATTTCTTTTCTGTGATTAACAATTGTATTTTCAGTTCATGTAATTTCAAATTAGTTGGAGCAAATGAGTCAAAACTCCTGGAAAAATGATCATTCTCTTTGAAATAACAGTAACCAATTATCTAGTCATGTTTTAAACATATCTGTGAATCATCAGGACCAAGAAGTTGATATTTTAAAATTTGCCCACAAGCATGTAACACAATTCCAAGGGATCAGAGTAATATGTCAGATCTATTTAAAAGTTCCTTTCTTCAGGCTCTTTTCAGAAAAATAGATGGGCAATTTTAAATGAATACAGGTTTTAGCTTTAGAGCTTTTAAATTTCTCCTTAATAATTAATTCAAATCCTGAATAATATTTTCCTTAGAAACAAAACCAGCTTTAAGGAAGGTAGCTGCTTTCTTAATTTTAATTTTTTTTGTCTGCTAAAATTAAAAATATGACTCTTATTATCTCTTATTTTCCTTTTTCTTTTCTTTCAAATATACCTATCACGTGTCAGTATTGGCCACTGAAGGAAAGATTAGGCAGCCTGAAGCAAAGATTTAGCAAACTGTAATAGGCTGCATGAGACAAATGCCACTAGATGGCAATGTGTCAGAAAATTATCTCCACCAATGCAGAGGAAGATAGAGAATATACATTATTTAAAGGTTCATTGAGTCGTTCTAAATGGATCTGTCAATCAGTAAGGAAAAAATTCTCATGCATGTCTTTTAGCGTCTACAAGTTTCCTCTGATGACTCGAGGAAACTGGGCACCTCCAGAAACCCACACCGAGATGGGTGTAGGAGACATCAGGGGTCACACTGCTCCTGCCAGGCAGGGCAAACCCAGGCTGCTCTGGAAGAGGAGTAACATGCATCCTCAGGGATTTTGCAGCTGCTGAGTGCTGCACAATTATGAAAATCATTCTCAGCTGTGAAGAACTGATACCCACCCTCTGCTGCAGGGGATAATTTTAACTAAATCAGACTCTAAGTGTCCATATTCTCAGCCCTTTAATTTGCAGACATGAGGAGTATGTTCTGCAAATCTGACATGTAGATACTATAGATGAATTTTAAAAGTATTTTGTAGACTATAAAACAATTATGAAATATTTTGCTTATACAGATGGTAATTTTAGAAAGACATGAAATTAAAGCATGTTTTATTTTCTACCGCCTTTATATAAAAATGCATAAAATATGATTAAACACTCCTAAATGCTTATATAACTGGAAATGTTTTAGGTATGCGCCTAGGTTTCTCCTATTCAATTTAGAAAGTGTTTTGCATATGCTTATACAGCACGGACTATAATTATTAAAAAGAGCAAAAAAATTAACCACAAAGCATACAAAAGTTAAGTTTTTCCACTTAAATTTCTTGTGTCACCACGAAATTTTCCCACAATTTAAAGCAAAGAAAGGTGATGTCTTGAGATCTGATTATCCACAGGCAGCACTGACAGGAGAGTACAGACATCTCAAAACTGTGCTGCAAAGTAGCCTCCACCAACATGGTCCCCTTACTGTATTTTGTTCCATCACTTCCCTGTTCCACCCAGTTCCCTCCAGAAGTCACACAAAATATCTTCTCCAGGTTTAAAATTAGTGTTAGCCAACATACATACCAAAAACACCTCTTTGGCATAGAGATAAAACATTCTGAAGCCTTTGTGTTACAAGCACATTTTAGACAAAGAAGTTGGATTTAAATCATACAATATATATATATTATATATAAAAAGAATACTCTGCATAGTAAAGAGAGTTCTTATGCATTTTCTCCGACTTCAATAGTCTTTCCTACTTATTAATAGTCCCTCACTAGATAAACGTAATGTCCTTTAAACTCTTCAATAAAACCTCTATGTATATTACATATGTGTTCTCTGTTATTAAAAGAAATTTTTAAGGATTTCTAAATGGTGTATTAAAGAGAAAAAAATCCACCTCTGTTTATTAGATGCTTCTTCTTAATCAAGGAGGTGAATTTTAAACTTATTGTATGATAACTTTCCTTTCAGAAACACTTTGTTACAGGGAAAGAATTCCAGCTCACTAAAATACACCCCACAATCCAGGCTTTGTCTCTTTGTTTGCCTTTGTTCATTCTTTGGAACTAGGCTTACCCTACAGCTTGTGAAACAGAAAATTGAAAACAGACTTGCTCAAAATGGTTACGGATGTCTCCCACCCTCAATGTATTTGCAGCAGTGGCTTCCTGCTCTCAACAGTCTGTCCATCCTCCTGTGGAACTTCTGAGGTGATCAGCAGCTCCAAAATCATCAGATTACCACCCAGCTTTTCAAAGCAGACCGAAACATGCAATTCATTTTATGTTTTACACTTTGAACTACAATAGTTCAGGAGATGACAGATTAATAGTTGAGGTAGTCCTACAGACGGGACAGGACAAAGTGATAGGGGCAGCTACTCTGTTGTCCCAAATTCTCTCACACTCCTTAGTCAGAATCTCGTTACTAATGTCAACAAAAAAGCATCTTTTTTATCAACTTGTGGGTCACCACCTCAGTTTTTTTCTGATCAGTGCTTGTTCTGTGGTCTCAGATCTGCATTAAGTCAGTCTGGGAGATCTAAAATCTCAGAATTTATTGTAAAACAAACATTTAAAAAGGAATCTGCTATAATTAAAAAGTATTGCTGCAAAATTGCATGAATGAGAATGTACACCTCTGTTTCATTTTTTTTCTGAACTTACTGTTATCAATGTATTAAATATAGTCTGGTATGCCTAAGAGATTGGAGATTTAGGTGAAGACTGTGCCTCTTCCTACTCAGTTTCTATATTGGACTAAAGGTGGGAGGTGGTGCCCGTTTCTGAGCACATGCAGGTTTAAATGTTTAGTCCAACTGCAGGAGCTGAATAGCTAAAAGTGTTACCAGAGTAGGCAGCGTCTGAGGACACAATCCTGAATTTCTCTTTCAAGTCGAGGTGCCTACCTAGGTCCCAATTTTGGTACAGTATGGGTAGTCTGAATTTCAATGCATGCATATACACTTTTTTACATACTTATGTAAAATTCACAGAAATATGCAAGTGCTTTGTCAGATGGTGAAAATAGTAACTCAAACTCAAATATTCTCAAAAAATTCTTCCATTTGAAAATGACAGTATTGTTGTTGGAACAAACAAAAAGGATTACAAACAGAAATATAAGTTTTTAGGCATTTAAAACTAAATATCAATAATCTCACATTTCAGAATGATAAAGTGACATACATATTTAACTATACAGAACACTTAAAGTAGACTTCATGCTGAAAACTGCTGTCAGCAATAAAAAGGACCTAATTTGCATTATTTTATTTTTTTACTTCTTTATAATTATTCATAATATCAAATTTTCAAAGGTAACCAAGGTTATCAGGAGTACTTTTCACATTGCTTTTGTATTTTCTGAAATACATGGTAAGTAATAGAAATCTGACTCAACTGAGATTCATTAGAGCAAGACATCATATCAACTTAGCATAAAATTTTTCATCCAAGCTGTAAGACAAATTATTCTTAGCTGAAATCAAAAAACATTTCAAGAAGTCAATTAAGAATAATTAATAATTTTTCAAAAAGTCTCATAATTTTGGTCAGAATAATATCTGGTATACTCAAGTCATGTTTTGAATGGCTTGCTAAGGTGATATTACTCGCTTATATTTCCCTTTCCCTAATGCTTGTGATACTGGTTTCTGTATTTCTATTTTGGTAATGCAATAATTTTTGATATTTCAATTTCAGTAATGTTAGTGATACTGGTATACCAATCCACTGACAACCAAGATGCCCATGAAAAACAATTAACTCCTGTGTCTGGAAGGTGCTGTTGAAAATGTCACGTCTGATAGGGCAGTCACAGTAAGCAACTGTTATAAAAACGTGTTGGCATGAATGACATTATGAATTACACATAGGAAGGTAATCTTGGCTAGCTGAGAAATATGTACTTTCAAGCTGGAGAACACCTTTACTCAGAACTGCACACTCCTTTGTCATTCTGTTCATTACATAACCAACGTCCAATGCGCTCATTCATTGCTAAGCATATATAGATTTTCAAATTTGTTTGCTTTGTGTGTCCCAGTAGTTTTCCTAAGGAAGACTACAAAATAGTCAAGAACTGTAAACAACTTCAAATAATTATTTCTTAAATATATTAATCGGTTTTGCTACTACCTTCCCTTCAAAAGATGCAGTAGACAATGTAGTGTGCAATTAAAAAATTCCACATTTTATTGCATTCTTTACTATCACAACTTCTCCATTTGCATGAAGTAGAGTATGTTTATTAAGTTACTTGCAATTCTCATACCTCACTTTTTAAAAGTTTTTATTTTGACATATCAATTACAAATGCATGTGCTCATTAATAGTTCCTCAGATTTTGGTCTTTTAATCTGATATTTTTTCACTGTGTCACTGAATAATCGTTTTACAGCTCTTTCAGAATCTATAGCAATGTTGCTGAGTCAGCCTGTCATTGTTTAAATGGTTTTCAGAGGTGCAACAGGAACAGATTTTTATCTCTAATCCATTCAATAATGTGCTGGTTTTGGCTGGGAGAGAATTAATTTTCTTCACAGAGGATTTATTGTGGATTTATGCTGAAAACAGGGCTGATAATACAGGGATGTTTTCGTTGTTGCTGAGCAGTGCTTGCACAGAGCCAAGGCCTTTTTCTGCTCCTCACCCCACCCCAACAACAAAGAGGATGAGGGTGCCCAGCCAGAAGGGGACACAGCCAGGACAGGCAATCCTAGCTGACACAAGGGATAGTGCAGAGGTGTTATACTCAGCGTGTGGAGCTGAGGGGAAGAAGAGAGGCTGTTTGTCATTCCAACTCACCACTGGTGTGCTGGAGCCCTGCTTTCCTGGAGGCAGCTGAGCACCTGCCTACCTGTGGGAAGCAGTGAATGAATTCCTTATTTTGCTCTGTTTATATGTGCAGCTTTTGCTTTACCTGTTACACTGACTTTATCTCAGCCCACGAGTTTTGTCACTTTTCTAATTTTTTCCCCCATCCCAGGGGAGTAGTAAGAAAGGAGCTATGTAGTGCTGGCTGAAGTTAAACACAATTACTAGTTCAACTAAGCTCAAATTTTCCTACATTGCACATTGCTATCTATTTAAAAGGTTTTTTGGAAGTAATAATTCAACCATGATGTATATTTTATATTTGAACACAGATTAATTCAGCTTTACACAGTTGTTTCAGAAGTTGTATTTCCTTCAATGTCATACTATATGTAATGAAGTCAGTGGCAAAAACAAATTATCAAATGTAATCTTTCCTGTTCTCAGAAAGTAGGATTTCACATCAGAATTTCAAGCGACAAAAAGCAAACAAACAAAAAGCATTCTAGCCAGCATAAGCACCAGCTGATTTATTCTGTAAAAATGCCTGCGTTGTCAACTCCAGAGCCAGAAAAATAGTGGGATACTGGGATATTTAAAGCCCTATGATGAAAATCAGACAGGAAAAATATCTTCTAACATATTTCCCCTTTTATAACTATAAAGTATCCTAAGACAGGAAACAAATTCAGTCTCTCAGTCATTTGAATAGAGAGGCAGCAGTATGATGCAACAGCCAATAATATGCTCTGCAATATTGCTAATCTCACTAGCTACAGCTATTTGTGTTGGTGCTCTCATACTGGGAACCAGAGCACAAGGCAGTTGTGAAAGCAGTATAATCACTGATTGTTGATAATGAACTTCAGCAAAAAAGCAAATATGAAATATTTTTGCTCTAAAATTCTTGTACCAGTCAGTGCAGAATGAGAGATGCTTAAAACCTTCTCTGTCCATCAAAATAGTTGGAAGTATTACATCTGAAAGTACATTTTGCTAGACCTTGCTGTTTATGCTGTTGTCCATTTGGGTGGCTATGGGAAGGATCTTGTGGTGCATGCTTCCCCTTCCAATCACCATGTGGTGCATGCTTCCCCTTCCAGTCACCATGACACTGGCTTTGATTAATTTCACTTTCTCTGAATGAAGCAAAAACAGCAATAGAGACTCATGCCTCTGATATATATAATATAAGGCATTATTCCAAACTGCACTGGACAACAGGGTTGTTGGAGGGCAAGATCAGAGTCTCACTAGGGGAATTTGTTTATTTGGGCTAGGTACAGCAAAAAAAATTACTGGGCAGTAAAGTAACAGGAAAAAAACAAATAGTGGCTAAAGCCTGATAGATCACAATTAAATCTGTCACTTTGAGCTCTGGAGGAATGAAGAGGGAAAAGAAAACTAAGAGGGACAGAACACCCAAAGAATCACAGAATCATTAAGATTGGAAAAGAACTCCGAGTTCATCTTGTCCCTAGATTTAAAATCTCAGTAAATTGTTCATTCATTTTCAAGTTAGTGAACCCTCCAAGTGGGATTTCACCAGTCTCTTCCAGACTTTTCAGAGATTGATTTTTGCATGCATGTTTGGGGAAAAAGCAAGAAACTCCACTGATGAATTAAAAAAAAAGCAAAAGAAAACTCAAGGAGATTTCTAAAAGCATCCACCTCTAACAGAAAAAGTATGCCATGTCCTTTTAATTTTTAATAGCATGCAAGTGAAAAAAAATTATTTCACTTCAGAAGATGAAATGATTATTTGGATGTCAGCTTGTTTCCTGAATCACTTCAGATAATGGCTTTAAAAGTGAATCCTTTTATTTATACAAGGCACTTTTCCACATTTTGGGAAGCTGACACATGTAGTTACTTAAATTATGACTGCTGTTTTCAGAACAGAAAAAATGCGACAAGTAGTTTATTCCCTGGAAGAGCCCGAAAGGATATTTATTCATTTACTATAAATTAATTCAGCCATTAACTGGAGTTTATGACCACTACAGACAAAGCCATCTGCAAGTGCATTCATCATGTTGTGAACACAATGGCACTGAATGTTCAAAAGATGCAGTTATAAGCAATCAATAGCTCCACACTTTATACTGCTGTGATTAATGCCAGGGAATGTTCTCATGAGCTTCCTTTTTAGGTGCTTGAAGGATGTTACCAAAAGAACCAGTGAAGGGGAGGGGAAAGGGAAGGCTCAGGGCAGATTGTAATTTATAGAAATATCCTTACAATTCAGGTTTAATAGATGTGCATGAAAGATATACCTATTTAAATCATGAGCAGAAGAGTAAATGCACTGTATTTTTAAAAGGCAGTAAATGCTGCAATACACTGCTCCCATTTTGTAATTTCTCATTTGCCACTTTCCAAGTCACTGAATTAAGCCTCTACTGCAGCCAGTTTAGTCCTACATGTCAATTTTCGGTAGAACCAGTCAATAATTTTAAAAGACTGATGGTGGAGCGTAGGGTAGCATCAGTTATAGCGCACTGCAATATTTAGAGGTAGATGGGATTAACTGCATCCTGATGGTATAGTTATGTTTTTAAGGCATATGCTGGTAAGGTGGTCATTTATGTAACAAAATATTCCTTTTGCAGTAGAGCTTTAGTGAAAATAATTTCAATAAGTTTATAAAAATATAATTAATTAAAACTGGGGTGTTCCTTTCACATATAAACACATACTATATGTATTCAGACACAATGTACAGTATATGAGGAGAGGGCATCTTTCTGTCATTTGTGGTGGAGTGATATCCAAGCATTTCATCTCATTAGGAAATGTATGGAGCAAAGAAAACCTGTTCTGTATATGTGTAGAGAATCTTTCTTATTTTCTTTCAAGACACATCAATCTTCTTCCTTATATTTTCACTTCCACTTCTCCTTTAGCCGTTTCTTAAAGATCACCACGTTACCACAAAATCTGAGGACTGAGCCTTTAACACCCTGGGGGAATTAAACATGCCTGGCCAACCTTGGGCCCAATTAAATTGCAAAAATAATCTCCTAAGAAGGGTTAGAATTAGTTCACCTGGGAATGGTCCTGTTCAGTGCAAAAGCAAAAGCCTATGCAGTACAGCAGAATGGAAACATTTTGCTCAATCTTTAAGGAATCATATTACTGTATTTTCTAAAAGTTTGCATTTGTATATATTAATTTCTTATACATGTTACAATTTTGAAGACTTTATTAAAACAGCATTAAATGCAAAGGCTCGGCGATACTGACATTCAAAATAGAATTAAAATTTTAATGAATCCATACATATTTTTATGATTGTTTAGATTTCTAGATCTGAGATAGTTTACTCCTGGAGAAAAGATTACAGGTTTATAGGATGCAGAATCACAGAATAAGCAGTTGGAAGTGACCCACAGGGATCATCAAGTGAAGCTCCTGATCCTGCACAGCAACATCCCCAAGAGTCACACCATGTTCCCAAGAGCACTGTACAAACACTTCTTGAACTCTGTCAGGCTTGGTGCTGTCACCGCTGCCACGAGGAGCTGTTCCAGTGCTCAACCATACTCTGTGTGAAAAGTTTTTTCTAATACTCAACCTAAACCTCCCTTGGCACAACTTCAGCCCATTCTTTTGGATTCTGTCACTGTCACCACAGAGCAGAGCTCAGTGCCTGCCCCTCCTGTTCCCCTCACAGGAAGCTGTAACTGCAGTGAGGTCTCCCCTCAGTCTCCTCCAGGCTGAACAGACCAAGTGCCCTCAGCTGCTCCTCACACGGCTTCTCCTCAAGGCCCTTCACCATCCTTGTTGCTCTCTTTTGGACTCACTGTAATACTTTAATATCTTTTATAATGCAGTGCCCAAAATTGCCACCCAGAACTTGAGGCGAGGCCACCCCAGTGCAGAGCAGAGTGGGACAATCCCCTCCCTTGCCCTGCTGGCAATTCTGGGCCTGATGCCCCCAGGACAGCGTTGGCCCTCCTGGCTGCCAGGACACTGCTAGCTCATGTTCAACTTGTCACTGACCAGGATCCCCAGGTCACTTTCTGTGGCACTGCTTTCCAGCATCTCCTTCCCCAATCTTCCCATGCTTCCAGGGTTGCCCCAGGTTAAGTGCAGAAAGCAGCACTTTCCCTTGTTGAACTTCATTGGTTGATGATTGCCGAATCCTCCAATTTTTTTCCATCTCTCTGACAGGGCCTCTGTGCTTTAAGAGAATCAACAGCTCCTCACAGTTTTGTATCACCTTGGAATTTGCTCAGTATCCATTCCAGTCCTGTGTCCAAGTCATTTATGACAATGTGGGAGAGAATTGGGCTGAGGATGGAGCCCTGTGGGACCCCACTAGCGACAGGTCCCCAGTCTGGTGCCACCTCAGTCACCATCACCCTTTGTGCCTGACCCATGAGCCGGTTGCTCACCCATCACATGATGTGTTTACTCAGCTGTGTGCTGGACATTTTCTCCAGAAGGATCCTGCGAGAGACAGCATCAAAAGTCTCGCTAAAATCCAAAATCATCACACCAATTGGTTTCCCTTGATCAGTTAGGAGGGTCACTTTATCATGAAAGAAAACCAGTTTTGATAAGGAGAAAGAGCTTCAGCTAATATCAAGACCTTTAAACTCATTTAGGTGTCATCTATAACCCATGTACTGGCTTTCCATAGAAGCAATATAGTCATGAGACTCTAAGGAGGAACTGACAAGGATGTGGATGCCTATTTCAGTGTGAGTTTTGTAATTATTCTCTTTGTCTTGTATACTTCTGTCTTGTTTCAGTTCAGAATTGAACTGGACTGATGAAGCTTTCACAAAAAAAATTATATGTGTCCCTGGTCCATGTTTAGATAGCAGTTCAGCTCATCAAGGTCATAAAACTACTCAGAAACAACTGAAACAACTGTTGCAAATACATAGTTAGGTAATTAAACACTACTTATAAGCGATAATATGAATTATATTGTACAATCAAAAAGTTGTCGAATTATCCAAAGATAGTTCACCTACTGTTACTGAATGTGGCACTTCCTCTGCCTCATGTACTGAAAATGTCACTTCAGGTTTACAATAGCTAGATATTGTATAAAATTCACCCCTTAACTATACTTTAAAACAGTGCTACCTTATCATTAATTGAAAACCCATTATAGAATGAAATTCTCATTTAAAACATATTTTAAATTTATATAAATAGTCATGTAAGTGTTTTATTTTTTCTTTAAATGACCATCATACTATACATGAAAACCAATTACAACAGATCTTTAAATTT
Source organism: Thryothorus ludovicianus (assembly GCA_013397245.1). NCBI lineage: Eukaryota > Metazoa > Chordata > Aves > Passeriformes > Certhiidae > Thryothorus > Thryothorus ludovicianus. The sequence continues at coordinate 230,090 of VZTB01015934.1, forward strand.
AGGAATGTGAGGAGTGATGGTGGAGTCATATTAACTATCACAGTTCTGCACTGTCATCTCGAGTCTAGTCGGGCTGGGACAAAACGTGGTAAAATATACAGGGATGGGTATGATGAAGTGCCCAAAACCAGAACTTTAATGGTGGTAAAATAACAAACACAGGGACTGCACAGTCAAAGGTGCAGCACCCAAAGATGCAGGGGCGTGGCTAACTTAAAGATATATCAGCTTACCTGAGGGCAGGGGTCCAATCTCAAACCCAGGACAGGGACACAACCTTATATGTCAAAGGTCCTGAACCAATGGACAACCAGAACCAGAAATATGACCTATTTTGGAATGATCCCATTAGCATCCCTTCAGTATCCCTACTCCCATGGTCTCAGATTTCTGCTTTCTACACAAGCGACCTGGCCTAAACTATTGTCCATCCTAGCTAATTCAGTTGCCACAGTAAACTATCAACTATTTTATCACAATGCTGAAATTATTAAAGAAGCAAGCCTCACCTAAACTATCAGGTGTGTAAATTTTTATAGGTGAAGATAGTTATGTTAGCAAGCAGATATTAATTTAAATAGGCTGTTACACAGACGAGAGAAAATTAAATAACTTTAACCATATTCTATACAGGAATTCAAACAAATTTAGTCAATAGCCTCCCTCTAAATAAATGCAGACTAACATTTGATATTGTAAAATACACAGAATCAATTTCCAAATTACTTAGTCTACTATTTTAAACCTGACACATAACTTTCTCATCACTAAAATATTTTTCTGTGCATTGTTTTCTTGGAAGAATTGATGTGAGAATTTCAAAACATATACAGTTAATGTCTAGGCTTACTGTTACACTTCAGAGGACTGTGAGAACACAAACAGCCTCCATATAAGCAGAATCCAACAGAAATGTTGTTTTCATAACCTTGTCCTGGCTGCCATTCATGGAATAACAAGGTGGCATAACAAGAGGTGGAAAGTGTTCTCTGGAGGCCCTCTGGTCCAACACTTCAGCTCAAGCAGAGCCACTTGGAACCAGTTGCCTGAGCTTTTTCCCATCTTTAAGCATGTATCACCACAATCTGTTTGGGTAACATGCCCCTACAAGTTAGACATATACCACAGTGAGCTGGCCCTAAGACAGCAGCAAAGAATCAACATATAGCAGTCTCTTGCTATAGATACACCATTGTAAAATATAAATAGATAATTTTTTTTTCCAAACTAAAGATTCTTTCTTCTTTAGGAATATGTTTTTCACAAGCACATTTTCAATTTACTTCACAGATTTTAGAGAATTATAAATGGCCATGGGTCTATATGTTTGGAGCTTGCTCCTGACAGCCAGTGAGTCCTCTAATTAAAAAGGAAATAATTTATGACTTGAGGATGGTTTTTTTCTATGAACTTTAGTATTTCCTACACTTAAAAAACATTCTAATTGTTATTATTTGTAAAATAAGAGCAAATTTGATAACAATTAACAGTGTACATTTGGTTTTTGTCATCTAATCAGACTATTTTGCTGAAATAGGTACAAGCTATCAACATTATTAAATTTGAAAGATGAAAACATCATCAGAGTGAGAAAAGCCCAGTGGTTGCCACACACTGAACTTCATACATACTGACTCATTGCTTTAATTCATTATTTTCTTTTTTTCATTTGAATTTCATCTTGTTTTATTAAGTCTTAATATCAATCCATTTATCAATCAAGAGTATTCGAAATGAAAGAACCTTCTCAGAAAGGTTAATGGGACTACCAACAGATCTGAACTGAGAGAAAACCTCATGTGATGAAAACCATATATTGCAGCTCTGCTGGGCATTAGAAATTGCTTCCCAACTAAACTGCAACATAGAAAATCCAATCCAATCCAAAGTGAGTTAAGTGGACCATAGTGAAATTTCATGGAGCTGAAGGGATGAGATAGAAGAATAAAAAGGAAAGGTGTAACTAAAAACTGAATTGACATACAGCAAAGAAAAGAATAAAGAATATATATCCATAGAAAAGAGGAAATCTTTGTTCTGTCATGAAAGTCACTGGAAGTTCTCTTGTTCTCCAAAGATCTCTCTTTCCTTAGCCCAACTTTGTTCAGTGTATTTTCTTGCCTTACAATAATTTTTGATTAAATCTTATGTTCATTTGGCAATTCTAAAGCCAAAGAAATAAATACATGTGTTGTGTTTTAACCCCAGACAGCAACCAAGCATCATGCAGCCACTTGCTCCCTCCCACCAAAGCAGTCAGGGAGACAATCAGAAGGGAACTCCAGAGTCATGATAAAGACATTTTAACATGAAAAGCAAAAGCTGCACACAGAAGCACAGCAAACCAAGGAATTGATTTCTGTGGGCAGACAGGTGCCCATCCCTTTCCAGGACAGCAAGGCCCCATCACCATGAAATAGTACTTGGGAAGACAAATGTCAACACACCAGACACCTTCCTGCCACCTTCTCCACTTTATAGGCTGACCATGATGTCACATGGTCTGGAATATCCCTTTGGTCTGCTTGAGTCATCTGTCTCAGCTGTGTCTCTTCCAAACCTTCCAAGTACCCCCAACTTCCTCACCAGCATAGCAGCACAAAAAGCAGAAAAGGCCTTAACTCTGTGCAAGCCCTGCTCAGCAATAACAAAAACAACTCTGTACTGTCAACCTTGTGTTCAGCATAAATCCAAAACACAGCCCCATACCTGCCTCTGTGAAGAAAATTAACTCTACTTCAGCCGAAGCCAGCACAGCATGCGAAACTCACTGTTTGCTGTTACCACACTCTTCAATCTGCATCCATGTTGCAGAGCAACTAAATCCATCTGATTTTTAAAGCCTAAGATCTTCTACTCAAATTAAAAGGAAAGTTTTTCCCGATTCATCCTTTATTGCTTCTTTAAACTATATTTAAAAAATATTATCTTAGTGAACAAAAGAGTCAAATAGTTTAATCTTTGGCAAACACAGATTAAAAAAATGTCTCCCCTCCCCCTCAAGTACTGCTTCTTTTTTGTTGTTGTTGCTTGGGATGTTTGTTTTTTGGTTTTGGTTTTGTTTCATAGTAAGATTTGAAATCACTGAAATGGCAAGATCTATGTCTTGGATGCCCTAAGAAGGATACCTGGTAAGGACTGAAGCATGACTGTAAGTTTCTCTGCAAGAATTAAGAAAATCTTCAATGAATCCAAAGTAAGGAATTTGATTGCATAAAGAACCACAATAATTTGAAACGTTTTTGATGTAACCATTAAAACATTTCTAAACCACTTGGAAAAAAGCAGGTTTGATTTTGAATATTTTTTTTTATTACAGCAATTGCTTTAATGGAAAAATAACATTTTCATATCCACTTTAATCACTATTCAGGTGTCTCTTGTTTTCATTTTTGTTTTGTTATGATCCCTTGTACACATATTCAGTACATTTTGCAGTATTCTGCTATCTCAAAAAACAAGATAGATACTAGTATTTCTGTAAAAGAGTAGAGGGGATTTTGGATTATTTTTTCATATCCACTAAACAGTGTCTTCTTTAGCATAGAAAAACATTGCATAATTTTAATTTCTAAATACTTTTGGCTAGTGTTTTTGAAAAATGTATGATAAAGTCATACATAAAGTACATTTGAACTATTTTGATGCTGGATTTGGACAGAAATCTACCTGGTCTCCTTTTCAGGGCAATATTACATGGGTGGTTTGCAAGGAGCTGTATTACCTATGTTCTGTAGAGAGCTCTCCTATGACCCTAAATTAGACAGAAAGTACCTGTAAATGCCCCATGGAGAAGTCTAAAGAAACAAATGTGTTCAGAGTGTCAGCTAATGTGGTATTGCTGTTATCCTCACGGATAACATGAGGTACTGTCCACTTAACACTTCACAATCGAGATCCCTCATTTGGAGAAAATTTGATCTGCTGTCCTCTTTCAGCATCAGTGTTCACAACTCCCACATCTCTAGCAAGTGTCAAATCCCACAGCCAAGAGCACTTTCCATCTCTCTCTCCTTTTGAAGTGAACAGCTAGAAGCAGGGGAAGAGACAACCAGGATGAACAAACCAGAGGTAGAGAAAGACTATGGGAATTCATCTGCTCTCAGACTAAATCAATTGCTGCTTCAGGAATGCTCTGGACCATTAAACTACTCTACCAGAGGGAGTTATCAGACTTGCATTGAGAAGGGTAAAACCCAAGTTGCCTGGTGTTTGTTATATTCTCCATAGGAGAGATAGACATGAAACAGAACTGGAACAGTTTTCTAAACAACAGTCCTCCATTTGTCACCCACAGGGGCATCTTCTGTACCATAATTAGAAGTGTCACTTTTAAACATATACTTGAGGTTTTAAGAAATTTGCTTCTTCTAGAAATGTTGTTATTAGTTTTGATAAATTAATTCTAAATACATTTGAAACAGATCTCTCAGAGAAAAACATAGAAATAATTTGATAACTAAAATTTAAATATTACACATCATAAATACAGTAAAATTTTTCTCTGTATTATGTTTCATGATTAAGGCTAAAATTTTAAATACACTAGATCTTATTAAAAATTTTTTAACCTCATTTTAAGGTTTAATTTTCCTTGCCAATATATTTACCTTTGTAAGATTTTGTGCTTTATTTGTATAGCTGTTGTTACTATTCAGCAATTATGAAAAACTAGAATCTTCAATAGGAAGATCTTAGAATAAATATGATTGCAGTTTCTGTACCAAATCTAGTAATAAAAGAGCAAAGAATCAAATGCACTGATTTTTCCTAATTGTAGGGAAAATACTTACTCTTTTTAGAACTAGTGGCTGGTCTGCAATACTGTAACCTTTTTAACCACCTTTTAATTACAATTATTGCTGTCATAGCTAAGAGAAGATACTCCACTCATTTTTTTACCTTGTAAGGATCACTGCCATTTTTAATTTTACAGCAGTCATATAAAATATTAATATCTAAGATCATCATGAAAATCTATGCAGTTTTCTAAGCCCACTTTAAAAAAACCTCTCCAAAAGATAACAGACAAAGAATTCAATACAGCACAACAACCTTTGGACTAAATAAAGGAGACAAAGTATTTAATTGTGATGAAATACTGAAAATCCTAGATGTTCTCAAACTAGGTATCAGAATAGTCCCATAAGAGGAAATAACCCTTTGTCTACACATTTCAAAGTGCACTCAACAGGAGACAATGTTTCTTTTCATGGCATTTGGAATATCTTAATCCCTGTAAGGCCTACTACTTTGTTTATATCCATTCTCTAAACCTTGCTTATTTCTTGTCTCATTTCATGGAAAGGCTAAGATACCTGGTGTCAGGGGAAAGTGAACTAAAATGATGCAGCAGAAGATTGGACTAGTATGCAATTCAGAACATGGCATAAAATAAACAGTCTACAATAAAATTTTCTCTGTCAAGAGGAAAATATACTACTGCTTGTAGAATGTTAATAATGTTAATAAGTGGCTAAAAATGTCATGTGTTATGCTATTAGAATGAGAAAAGATAGGAAGCAACAGGAACTCAAAAAAAAGACATTTTTGAATTAAGATGCATATCCTAATTCAGATAAAAATGTATCTTCAGAAAGAAAGGTTCTGTAAAATAGGAAGCAGTTGTTTAAAAGCAAAAGTATCTCTGAGGTTCCTTCATGCTGCACGAAGATACAGAATAATGCAGTGTCTGAGAAGTGAGTCTAGAGGATACTAATATGGGACTGACTGATTATTTGAGATGTTTGAATTTTTGCACGCAGATAGTGAAATTGAAGTAAGGGATGAAGTCATACCCAGGAGCAATTTAGGGTGTAGGGATCACAGAGAAGGAGAAATTATGGCAGCAGAGACCTATCTTAAGCTTGAAAGAAGCAGCAGGTTTACGGAAACAATTATGAGACTAAACATTGCCATAGCCCTGCAATAAATTTTTTTTCAAAGGTAATAGAAGAGGCTGAAACTTGTTATTAGTAAACACATGAATTAAGGAACAAGATAAGGTCTCTATTTAATGCACGAATTACCCTGTCTATGGTGAGTAATACATGGAGTTCCTGTGGAATAACTATCAGATACACTGTTGTTGTAGTCAGTTAAGGAGGGACCTACACTTTACTTTCATGGTGCTGCAGATATCAAAAAGTCCTTAATAAGTCCTTAATCAAAGAACAAATTACTGCATACATCAATAATGTGATGTTGCATTACCCTTACTATCTGCACTAATAGTTATAAATTATTTTCTCCAATCTGACTTGTAGCTCAATATTTCTCATATTATAGAGAAATCAGCTAGACCAGAACTACTTCTTACTCTTATAAAGCATTGCTAGTCTACCTGGTGCACGATGTAGAAAAGGGAAATTATGTTTAATATATTCTTTGCATCTAAAATCAAAATTAAATATTTAAAATGCTTAACTTCTAAAAGACAGCCGGGATCAAAGTTTATTGAGACACTGCAATAGCAAGTTGCATATTATATTATCTTTTGTGAGAAAGAGACAAATTATGCATATTAATATAGGCCCACTACAGCAAAAGTGAATAAGGTTTGAGAATATAGTCCTGTGTTAGGGCAGGGTTGACTTTTACCATGCCATAACATTCAGATATATCTTATTCTCCAAAATCAGAAATCAGAGCTGTGTGAGAAACCATGTTGTAGCAAAATCATATTTTGCGATTTGAAGTATTTCTATAGGCTGCAACAACATGACACCAAACTCAGTTGATACTTTGTAAACAAATAAGAAGAAAATTCAGAAAAGCCCACATCTAAAGATAAGAACACAGAATATTAACTTTTATCTGTCCTAATCCATGTGAGTATTCAGACAAAACTCTTCCAAGAAACTTCATTAATAGTTGCCAAATTTTCCGCTATAAACAAGGTATATTTTAGACAAGCACCTTTTTAACACAGTCCTCACTGACATATGGAAATGCTCCCTACTACCCTAACCAAGACTGGTGTTGAAAAATCTTTGTAGAATTTAAATGAAGAATCTAGCTCATTCTGCATTTACTAAATCTACTTAAGCCTCTTGGCAGTGTTACAGGAAAACGCATGGGCTGACAGCTCCAAATCACAGTCAACACTTCTAATTTCAAAAGGACATAGCACAGAAAGTTAATGCCTGCAAGAATATTTGAACTACCACCATTTTATGATTGCTTCTCTTTTTTAATAACTCTCAATCCTGAAGTCAATAAAGCCTTGATAAACCAAATCTATTTTCTTGCTGCAGTTGCATACTGGAGCTAATTAAAATAGAGACATTTAATCTAGTAGTCACAAAAAGAATCAGAAATTGTAAATAAAGTAAGAAAAAAATATTAAATAATGTGCAGGTAACTTCATTTAACTTTGGTGTGGTATGTTTGTATTCAAACATAATTACATTTATAATTGTTAGGTTAGCAAATGTTCATAAATGTTAATTCATAATGTACTATTGAAGAAAAAAGTTCTCTCATTTTGTACTCTTGAATTTACTTCAAATAATCACTGGCTGCCAGAGCTTAACTCATACAATAGAGTGGTATTTCACCAGACACATGAATTGGCAGGAAAGAATGTATTAATCCTGCACTACAAATAGAAATTTCACACTAATTTTAACAACTGTGTTTGTGTGGAATACCTAAAAAAGCTGTCCTGGTTTAGGACAAATATTTAATAAAACAAGGAAATATTCATCCAACCCTTGACTTTGTTTAGCACAGCAGTTTGATCACTGTTTTAGAGAAATCCACCAAATATCAGAATTCTCAGTATTGAAGAATTCTGTCCAAATTCAAAGATACTGGCTCTAAATGAAAAATACATACCTCCAGGTCAGATTTCACATTGAATCAATTTTTCCCTAATTTCTGCACGAAGACAACTACATAAAGAAACATTCAGAAAAAACGTGTATAACAGTGTAATAGCTCCATGCCTTTACAAGACTCTGTGAGATATTTGGGGCGTGACTCATGCCCTATGTAACAAAAGGTGAGGAAAATAGCCATGGAAGACTAGGCTTTGCAAATCATTAATTTGGATTTCTATTTATTTTAAGTTTGTGTACATTTTAACTGAATTTGAATTGACTCTCTTAAAAAAAAGTTCTGTAAGTCAGCTCTGGCATGGTATAAATCCCTTTGGCTTACTTTTTAGTGAAGAGTTGATTAAAATAGCACCTGTTCTCTTATGTTCTTTTTTTTCCATTGAAAGAACACAGTGGTTTTTGCAGACAGGAAGTAAAAATTCACAAAACCAACTTGTTTTGAAAATATTTTCAGAAATGACTGGCAAAAGGCAATCTTAGAGGCACCAGTCCTTCTAGTCTGGTTCACATGGTACTATCTTGAAGATGAATGGAAACTAATGCAACAAATGCTCCAATGCCTGATAACCCAGCACGTAGATTTTTCCGCTCATAATAAATCCCTATTTATTTTTAAAGCAATGACTCTGCTCCTTGCTAAGGAAGAATCATGTAAAAAATTCAGCAACTGAAGCTCTAACCACAGGATTATGTAGCACCCAAGTAAAATATTAAATGCACAGGAATGTTTCAAACATTTCAGAAAGGTGTATCTTTCATGTAGCATTAACCACAGCAGCAAGGTACTGCCCCTACTCTAGCTCTCATTCACATGTTGAAAGCTTATGACCTATTTTCAGAGATATTTTCAGCCTATATTTGTTAATTTAACCCAGGGCATAGCCAAATCCCCAAGTGAGATTTTTGCTCAAGCTTGCAAACTGTCCAATTTGCATTGCAAAAGTAGGCTAAAGCTACACACGGAGCCACTAAGCCTGCAATGCCTTCTCAGAAAAATGAACTTAAAACAAAACAGGCACATTCCTATTTATTAGAGCATTAATTTGTCATTCCTTGCTGCACAACAGCTTGGGCAAAAATAGCACTGATATGAATAAAAAGGGTTGAGTCCACATGGCTGTGCGGAGCTGCCCAGGGAAATGAGGACATATTAGGACTTTCCAATAATTAAAAAGCCTAAACTAAGAATTAAACCCAAAATATTTCCTTTTGGTACATGCACTTCCAGATGTTTGCAAATATCTATAAGCAAAGCAGTTATTGGCCAGGTACCTGCTTTTTTGCTAAAATAGAAATGAGGTTCATAGTGTGACTTAGAATGTGATGATGACTGATACACGGCAGTATCAACAGAAAAAAATCAGACAAGAAAAAACATTTTATCACTGAAAGTTGATAGCTGGTCTTTATTACTAAACATAACTTAAAATCCTCCAGGCCCTATTTTAATTTCAATTTTTAATCTGAAGAATAGTTTGCAAAGTCAAATTCATAACATACAGTTATATTATAAATTTCAAGTTATTGTAGAATTCCTTTCTATAGGAAAACTATTTTGTGACCTGATTTTCCTACCTGACATTCCAATAACCAGATTTTTGGTAAATGTTGAATGAGCTTTAGCAGTATCTGTGCTCCTTCTCAGATTTTACCCAGATCTTCTTCCTTATTTCTTTAGACAGATCATTTCTAAGGAATACTCCAAGGCAGCACAGCTCCCTGTTTGCAGGATATACTTCACTTAGATGAAAACAAAACTCTCAACAAGAAGGTCATAATCATTGATCCTTCTCTTTAGCTGTCCTCTCCCAGAGTTCCAGCCTGCACTGATGATACACTGATAGCTCTAAAATCACTGCTAATGGCAAGTATATTTTTAGCAATTGGAATAAAATTCGCAACAGGAAAGTGCAGGTGGTTGTGAAATACTGTTCTGACAATTTCCCTGCCAAATTTCTTAGGCCCTAGGCTAATTTTAACATATGTATGATAGTTTTGAGCCTTCTGGAAAAGAAAATACCTAAAGGAAAATTGCAATAATTTGACAGAATCTTTTCCTCACATTTTTAACCTCAAAGTTGTTAAAAATACACAACATGAACTATACCATTTCTGTCGAAGAATGTTTTTGCTTTAAAACTACAGGGAATATTCTTTATGAAAAGAGTGACGATGAACTCTAACAACAGCATTTTTCATGGAGATAGGATGCAAATGAGTTGATACACAGAGATTAGAAAATATAAAACATACTCTAAATAAATTCTAAACCTCTTCTGTTTTCTGATATGAATGAGTAGAAATTCCAGTGGGCTAAGATCAAATACTCCTCACTTAACACAACATCAAAATCTGTCTTTTGTTTAAAGGCCAAATTTTGCACCTTAAATGAGTCATCCTCATATAACTAGTGAGTTAAATTACAACCAAATGAAGACTGCACCTTTACTATTTTCATTGTAAGCATCTCCATGTGTTGACTGTGTGTGGTGAACAGCATATATTTAAAAGGTATATACTGAAAAGGGAAACTGGTTATCAAATCTTCATTGCTGCAAAAAAATATGAGCACAGATACTCCCTTCATGCCCTGCCCCCCAATAGTCTGTAATAAGGTGATAGAAAAAATTTATAAAAGCTTTTTAAAAAGAAGTAAGGTATGCAAAAGTCTAGCAAAGCACCTACTGGTAGTGACAAAGAACTTTAAAGATACTGTATTCTAAATGCCTCAGTATTTTATGAACACGACAAATTGTACATATATTGAAGAAATAACAATGTAATATAACTTGTCTCTATCTTTTCAAGTTTTTGTTCTCAAAGGTATGGCATTAAATTATTTTAATATGGTCCTTCTTTAACGACTCATAATCTACTGATGAAAAGATAACAAATACAAGAAAGTAAAGCACAAATATGTTTGAAAAACCTTATTCCTTACTGGTTTTAACAAGAAATTTCTATTTATTTCCACACCTGAATAATTAAAGCACTAGCATCTGGTTATTTATCAAGTCTACTGCATGTCTGTATAGGCAAGTGCTATCACTTTCACTGTATTTCATCTGAAGAAAATAGCAAGAGGGAAGTGATATTTTCAAATTATTTTATTGCCATTGTAAGCTAACAATAAAATTTCATTATTAGTTTGTATTTACTATATCAAAATGATAATAAACTCCTCAATCATGTTCTATGATAGTAATGGTAATGGTTTTGGGCTCTGGTTAGATGATTCTACAGGCATGAAACTTACTTTTTCATTACCATTTTCTGGTACAATTTTTAATCAAAATCTCATAATCTCCCTAAGGAACTTTTCATTGCATCATCACACTAATTTTTCATGTTGCTGTGATAGTTAGTTCAAAATTTTTTTTGGCTTCTAGGTCTCAATGCCTCTTGAAATCAAGGCATACATTTTGGTGCTGGTAAATTTTCTTTCAACCAAATAAAGCAAGATAAAGGTGGTTCTTTTCAGGTCTTTATCACAGTTCAGTTATAAATATGTGTCAAAATTTTGAAAAGTGTCTTAAAGTCGTCATGATGACTTGAACTTCTCATTTTCCTACATTTATTAAGTTATCAAGATAAAATGGCCACCATAGTGCATAGCTCCATTTTAAGAGGCATGGCGTTTGTAATAGTAAGAGAGAACATGTCTTATGAAAGAGATTCAGTTAGCCCAAGAAGTTTAAAAGAAAAAAATTGTCCTTACTACCACTCACTTTAGAGCAGGTAAAGCCAAACCATTTGAAATAAAAGCAATGTTTCGTAACTCATGTCAAAATACTTACATTAAATAATGATTCCTCTAAATAAATTGCAAGCTCTAATTATCTGCAAAGTATTTGAATACACAAGTTCATCCTAACAGCTCCAGCAGTATCAGAAAGAGAATTACATCCATAGTTTACACTGTACATAAGCTTTCAAATCTTATGATTTATATCTCTGAGCTAACGCAGTCCCTTTTACCAGTCTGCCACTCTTTTTCAGCTCAGTGGGTAACAAAGCATAAATTCTATTAAAAATTTTCAACGTCTCTTATAAATGGGTAAGGGGAGATATGGATTCCTCTTAGTTGTTTTGTATAGACAGTCTTCAATTAAGCATGGGGACCATTAAAGGTTGTACTTATATTAAGCAGAAATTCTATAATTGATTTACATCTTTAGATTACTTCCCATTAAGTGGTTGCATTAAAGAAATTATCACAGTACTATAGTGATTATTCACAATCAGATAAATTTTAATTTCCACATTTTGAGGGACCAGAACCTCTTCCACAGCTCCCTTTCTTGCTATTTGCTAGTGGATAATGGATAGCTCCTGTTTTTTATGAGATTGCATTTGGCTTCCCTTGGCCCTTTATTTTTTACTGAAATGATTATCTAAAGGTATAAAAGAGTATTACTGCAGCCTCACAGTGAACTCCCAACCTGAGAGGTCAGGATTTCATAACAGTAAATTGAAACAACATAAAAAACAAAAAGTTTTCAGAGGTTTTAAACACATCCTACTAAAATAAGATGAATAACAAAGTTTGCTCCCGTGTCCCAGTCGTTTTACAATAACTGTCTAAAAAAAATTGCAATGAAAGTTGGTACTAAGACTGTTATTCAAAACAGTCAGAAAACATCATGATCTGTCGCTTCCACTCATTCATTTCTGCAGGGCAGCAGCACTGTGGGGGCTGCAGCAGCTTCTGCAGCTTGCATCAGACTAACATTGGAATCTTCAGGTATTTCCTCCACTCTAAAAGTATTTTCCACACTTAGCACAAAGGATGCTGATTTCCAGAAGGATTTAATGAATTTTGACTATTTACACAATGGAGTTTAGCTGTTTCCTCTATTTAATTTGGCTGATAAAACACTAGAACATTTATTACATTTTTATTTCTAGCATATATTTAGATTAGAAAAATCAGAATTGCAAATAACACTATCCAAAGGCACTTTAAACCTACAATTAAAACACACTTTAATTAGAAGGATGAGCTAATTGATCTTTCTTTAAACTTGCTAAACACAAACATACCAACATTACTATGATTCATGCAATATAGGCTAAAAAATGCAAGAGTTAGCAACACACAGAAACCCACAGAACTTATATTTTTCTGCTTTTGATTTCTTAATTCCTGAAATAGCTTGTAAAAGCAAAGATGGTATATTAACTATATGTGCAGGTTGTATTTTCATGTTTGCTGTATTCTTCTCTTCCAAGTAGGTAACATAAGTGATAATACTTTATTTTTTTTAACTTAAAACACATGTAATTGGAAATGTAAGTTAACAGACAGGAGTTATTTTGCACAATTGTATTTGAAAACACTGTTTTTTTGTCTTCCAGAGAATTTTAAAAATCCAAGGAACTGAGCAGCCTAGTAAAACAGCTTCATAGAAACAAGTACATCAAGCTGATAACAGACTTAAACAGACATTTGATAATACCAGAAATTCAGGTATAGGACAGGTTTTTTAAAGGATATCAGAGATTAATTCTAATGAAGACATTGGAGTAGAATGCACATATGCAGTGTTTAAATTATTGTATGAATTTAGCACTCAAAAACCTAAAAGTTATCATAAAGTTTTCTTATTACATTGTCATAGTGTCAAGTTAAAACTAGACTAAGAATTCTCTATTTGACATCTAAATCACATCTATATCCTTTTATATTCCCATCCTCCATATGACATAAATAAAAACAAGAATTCTTTATTAAAATCATTAATAGCTGCAATAAAACTCGCTTTATGCTATATGTTGTATAAATAAGATGAGTTTAGCAGTGACTTTCTCTTATGCAGGAATATTATCAGCAGTGGAGCTAGATCACAAAGTTTCCCTTTTGTGTAATGTAAAACTAGGATCTTGATACTAAATGGCAGGGGTTTGCCACAGGAAGGATGGTGTGCTGAATCCATGAGCCACAGGAACTGCAATTTAGATAATTATGTTACAGTTAGCTAGGAAATGATTCTCTCTTTTAACCTCAACTGTTAGCAAACAATTCTTTTGATATTAGCTTGATCAGGAGGAGAAACTGAATCCTGACTCAGGTATCTAAAATGTAAATCCATTCATTTGCTAGAAGGCTCGTTAACAATCAAAAACCAATTTGAATAAACAAGACACTTCCCATGTATGCATATATATGTAAAAGTGATAGGGTTTGCTTTGGGGATTTTTGACCATTCAGGTTATCTGCCTTTCATTTGCCTTTAATACAAAAAAGTTAGTCAAATCAACACTTTATTTTTTATTATTTCCAGGCTATAAACGCTTTACAGGATTACTGAGTAAAAAAAACTCCCAATGCCATGTTTTACTAAACTGCTAGGTTTCTTTAATAGGTTTAAATGAGGACCAAGCCTTGTACCTACCTGTAAGTCACTTTAAATGGCTCCCTACTGCAAATGAGTAAAGAGACCATTTCTGGAATGTAGGACAAAGTACTCCACTTTGCTGACCTTGGGATATAAACTATAAGGTAAAATTCTATCTTTAGATCTCAAAGGTTTTATTGGAAGTGCCTGACATTATTGTGCTATTTATTTGAAGTTTATGACCCTATTTTTATTGTTAGTATTCTCTTCTGGCTTATTACTCTATAGTTCTGATAAACTGCAGTTACTTTCAACACTATCCCTTAGACGTGACTAAGTTATCTTTAAAAACGTCCTTACAACAATCACTAGTCATTACTTTTCATTACTTGAAGGCTATTTGCTTCTTAATTGGAAAATGACGCCGCACACATTTTCCATCTTCTATTAGTCTTCAAATTACAGTAATTTATTTAATAATTCATTACAGCACCCAAATAAAGTTGAAGTACTCTCCCATTTCACTGGATGTCTCCCTCTATTGGCTTGTCTGCAATATTTCTGTGTTACTGTCAGTGAGGAGCATGATCACTGCTGAATCACCATTTTGGCTTGAGCATTAGATGCAATTTTGGTGACTTGCATACTGATGATACTAGAGGTGAAAACTTACTCTAATCTATAAGAGCATCCTTCTTCCTGCTTAATGTTTCTTTTTGATGCTAGAAGGTCAAAAAAATATCATTTGTACAATGCAGGTTTTTTGCAGAATATAGATGGGGTTCACTAATTCTACTGATTGCAGGGAAAAAAAGCTTATAACTTCTTTTCTTTCCAAAGTCTCTTCTTGTTCATTGTCAAACAATTTTCT
This sequence comes from Thryothorus ludovicianus, assembly GCA_013397245.1. NCBI lineage: Eukaryota > Metazoa > Chordata > Aves > Passeriformes > Certhiidae > Thryothorus > Thryothorus ludovicianus. Next base: position 245,140 of record VZTB01015934.1, read on the forward strand.
ATTAAGTTCCATATATGAATTAATATTATATTTGAGGTAGACCATTTAATTTGTATCACAAACCTCAGAGTTTTACTGTTGCAAAGAAAACAAAACCATACTACTTTGGTGACATTTTTTTCTGTCTTAGATATAGATAATCATTCATTTCTTGACCTAATTTGGAAAAAATTGTATCCAGGTCTCCTCTAAAAGCTCAGATAAAACTTAAATGTCTGAGTTTTGTTTTTGTTTGTTTGTTTCTTTCTTTATATGTATTACCTAGGTTAACACTGCAGAGTGGCTTTTGACTCCAGTACATTTTCTGAACACTGCCATATTTATTAATAATATCTATTATCACCTGATAAATATTTAGGAATTTAAAACATATATTTGCAGAACTCAGACAAACTCATTCAAGCCTTTCTCTCACCTAGAATAGACTGCCCTAATATTCTGCTCAGTGACCTGCCATATAGACAGATTACTGAGCTTCACAACTGCATGTCACAAAGAAACACAGGAATACTTCCTTCATGATAGAGTCACTACATAGCCTTTGCATAAAACAAAGAGAGGAATTTAACAATTTTATGTTGGACTATAAAGGAAAAGCCTGTAGAAGCTAGAAGCACTAGTATATATAGAAGTTGTCTTTTCAGTTCTGCAATGTGATTGAATCTTTTCAAAACCAGACTAAATCCACACAATGAATTTGTATTATCTCATGAAGGAATGACGTTTTTCTCCATATACAACACTAATAATATTTAATTCTCCCCAATACAGTTAACTGGTTTTCTTACTGAGTAATTTATCATATAGATAACTGCTGTATGAAGACCCATGTAAGACTGTATTAAATATAAACCAGATTTATAATGCTTATCACAAGTGCATTTCTATAAAAAGTTGGGCTCAGTCCTCCCAGCATGACTCCTATTACTTAAATGTAGGCTTCTAATCCTGTAACCTTCCTGAAGTAAGGTTGCTCACAAACATAATTCTGCAGATTGTCATTGTGCTTTATATGTTTAAAATAAATGATCATTATGAATGATATTAAAATATCTATCATCTCATAAATTTGGGCTATTCTCCACTGACTTACTTAGATACTGGACATTGCTTCAGGAAATTTTTCAAAACAAGCAAATGTAGATTCCTCTGAGTAAAACTACCAGAATTGCTAACAGTTTTTAAATTTCTTTCATTAATATTTGTTATTAATACTATTTAATGATAATTAAAGTAATTACTAATTAATGTAAATACTACTTTATTAATAGTTGCATTAATTATTAAACAGAAATACACAAACTGAGGATATTATTAAAGAATAGGACTTTTCTGTGTGTGAGAAACCTTAAAATCAATAGTTTTATAGAACATTAAAATTTTAATTAGTGTGGTTTCCCTGATTATTAAAATTTATACACTAAATAAAATTGTCTTCATGCCCCCTGCTTACAACAGCAAGAATAAAAAGGGTATGGTACATTCAGTGGTAAAACTTTTAGTTGGATTGTGCTATAAGTAGATATCATTCTTTGATGGAAGATAAATATACTGTCCCCTCTATTTTATTATTTTAATAGAAAAAATAAGGACTTTTTCCTATGTTACCTTATTTCTCACTATTACATTCCATGCATGAAAACTACCAAAGTTGAACTTAATGGCATTTTCTAATGAAATAAACTCAAAGAACTGTTCATTCTGTGCTCATATTAAATGCTTAAAAAATTGAGTCATTAATGCTTTGGCTTGAAACATTTTTTCTCCATTTTTTAAATCTTTCAAACAAGAAAGTGATAATCTCTGACAGTGAAGGCACAAATTAATACATAGCCTAGGCTTACTTCTAACAGAAGATAGAGTGTAATGAAACTATTCTTTCTTACCATTGATATAGACTTGTTCACCACTTGCACAAGATTTTGAAAAGTTTCTAATCTCTAACTGCTCAGAACGTGGCCTGCAGTTTCTCAGCTACAGCTGGCACAACAAAATCACACAGATGAAGAGCCTGGCTGCAATCCTGGAGTATTACTGTAATACCAGAATTTTTAAATGTAAATGTAAAATTAAAATCAGCAAAAACATAATCAAATTATTTCCTCTAAACTAATTTTTTTTCCTGTCTTAACACTTAAACTCTAGCCGACTCAAAACTCTGTAACATATCTAGAGATCTGTAGTTGTAAAGAATGTTTTTGAGGATAAGCATTATTTCTCCCAAATTTTAAGCTTATAAAGCAACCCAAACCACGTGTTAATTTGAACATAAACCAAAAATATTTCTGAGTAGGAAGAACAATGGAAAGATAAATTTTGAAAAACCCTGATATGATTTCAAATGCACTGTTGAAAGTATTTCTTTAAAGTTTTTGAAATAAGCTTTGGTTGTGCAGTATTGAAGGCCAGGTTGGATGTGGCCCTCATTAAGTGGGTCACATCCCCACCCATGGCAGGGTGGTTGGAACTTCAAGGTCTCTTTGATCCCAAATCACTGTGATCCTGTGATTTTGATTTTGTGAGTATATGATTCTAAGATCTTCTAAAATTTTATTTCAGAAAAATAACCTTCCTGTTCTGAATTAAGAACCAAATATAAACAAATTTAAATTGACAGATCTTTTTTTTAATAAATATATAAAAGTTTACTTTTTTAGCTGTTGTCCTTTTTTAATTTTTTTGTCCATTTTTTTTCTGTTGGTGCAAAAAGCCATTCTTAATTAGTTTTACATCTTTCTACTGGAAGCTTACCAGATTTTTTAAATTTTTAGCAAGACGTGGTTGATATGATGACCAAGGAAAATGATTACTTGACTCAAAAATACCAATTTCTAATCTGCAATAAAAACATGATTATGTTGATGATTTAACTGTTCTCTGACTCTTGTGATGCACAGGATTCAATAAAACCTTGCTAGAGCTGTGCATGTTGTTTCCCTCACACTTTTCAAATACAGCAGAAGTTTAATGCCTTTTGCTAAATACAGGAAAAAGGAGTGTAAGAGTACAAAACGTGAAAGAATTACATAGAAGCATGAGAAACATGCCCATTTCCTGTAAATTATGGGCTTATTCAAATTGGTAACAGTACCCATCGCTTTGTCACTTTCCTTAAAAGCAGCGTACTCTGCTTTTCATGAAGTGCTGACACAAAACAGACATCATTTGCATTTTCATCTTCTTTCCTTGTTTTAAATGTGTTTCATGCACTTTCTCTAGTTGTAGAAACACCATCATTTTTGGTAGATTTGATCCAGTGCTGGGAACAACAGAAAGTTTATCATAGCGGAATTTGGGATGGAGAAGAGGAAGGAGGAAGAAGAGTTGACTATTACGCGTTCTTCACATGAGAAATATTTCTCTTAAAGATTTTTGATTGAAAAAGGCTGTCTGCAGATTTCATTTGTGGACTCATTATGTAAGCCAATAAAAGATATCCTTTGGAAACCCTACTGATGACTTCAACATTATGAAGTTCAATCCACATCAAAACCTCACCTCTTTCCTTTGACAACCCTAAAATCTGCCCTGAACACCTCCTCAAGCTGCGACATCTCATGTAGAAAGGGCAGCATAGTGACTATTTGGCTGCTTTGAAAATAACTGTTTCTATTTGCTGTGACTTTTTAAACTGTCATAATTGAAATAAGAAGAATAATATTAGAAAATTGAAATCAATAAGCCTGGGAAGATGTATCTGAAAACTCAGAGGCAGCCTCTTCTCCCATCTTCACTGCAAATAAAATAGTTGGGATGCTCACATTCTGAAATAAATTAAATTTATTTGATAAGGCATTACAATGAATGCAGCTTCAGTGAATGTCTGTGTCTCTATATGTCAATAAATAATAAGGTTGGATCTTGTAATCTTGTAAAATGCCGTAAGTCAGGTTCAATAGAGAATCTAAGCAGGTAAAATGGGATGCAATAAGTTTAAATAAGACACATAGTTTTAAGACATAATAAAGCAGTCCCTACTGAATTGCATGCTACATGACAGTAACTTTTAAAACTCCATATGTAAGTTTATAAAGGAAGAGCTTCACTGAAAAAGTGCGAAAGACATTGCTTCTTTTTCAGATCACTGCAACAAAATGGCATCTATACAATGTCACAGGAAAGCCACAGTCTGCGCAGCCTCTAAAACTCAAACAACACCAGATACTTAAAAGTTTGCAAGTATAGAGCCTATCATAAGGGATAAGTCATTTGAGTCAATTAGAATCCATGGTATTGACATGTTTCTTGTAATGATGAAAAATTTGTGAGCAAATGTCATCTCCACATCTGTCCATCTCTGTCCCCCCATTAGAAAATTCTTTCTCTTCCACAGTTCCCATAGCAGTTTATACTAGTCCTACCACCAGTAATTTTGATCTCAGATTAGTGAAACAAATTAAGATTTCTCATTTTATCTTTCTTTGCTTGTTTCTAAGCCTTTGTTTACAGATTTTTGCTTTCCTATGCCGTGCTGTGCAGCACCAAGAGATCATCACTTCCAGTCTTTTTCAGACTGTTTTGAACTTTTCTACTTGTTTCTTTCTTTGCAGAAGCCTAATTACTCAAATTGTCTTTATTGATAAGAAATAACAATTAGTCTTCCACTATAGTGAAGTCAGGTACCTGGGGATGGGATGACAATGTGAGTATGCAGAAATACTGCTAGCATGCCAAGTGTACAGTTGGTTAATAGCAAACACTGAGGTGTGAGTAAGCTTCCAAGATAGCAGGAAATGCAGGGAGGTACCACTACTCACTAAGTATTTACAGTCTGAATTCATATCCTGAGATTAGAAGGCTGTGTCTTTTTTCAAAATATTTCCAGCACAATGGACTGCATTTTATACAAATTATTTGAGTGTTTCCTCCACAAGAAAAGAGCTATTATGAATTGGACAAACAATTGCAGAGGTGGTTTAGAAACTTCCCTGAATAGTCAACCAACCCAGACACAAGTACTGCTACAGAAGTCCTACAAAATAAGAAAGCAATAGCTACTATCCATTTTTGACATTATATATATTGCTTTTAATACTGAGTTAAGAACACTGCTATTTTTTTTCATTTTTCTTTTTCTCAAATGTTGATCTGTCAGCCTGTGTAAATGAATTGTTACACTGAAAATCCAATACTATCTATGATACTTTATTTTCTACATGTTTATATTGCCAGATACACAGAGAATCACACACAGAATCACAGAATCACTAGTTTGGAAGAGACCTTCAAGATCATTGAGTCAAATCCATGCCTTAACATCTCAAGTAAACCATGGCACTGAGTGCCACATCCAAGCTTTTTTTAACACATCCAGGGATGGTGACTCCACCACCTCCCTGGGCCAACCATTTCCAGTACTTTATCACTCTTTACGCAAAAATCTTTTCCTAACAGCCAGCCTAAATTTCCCTTGGTGCAGTTTAAGATTGTTTCCTGAGACTTTGTTACCTTTAAGTTACTTCAACAGGATAATCAAATGCTGCCTTTTTATATTATATTTAATTTTCACCTCTTCCCATTTTATGCTATATCTGCTTGGTGGTAAGCACATGAAGCATGGGAAACATGACACTCTGCACAGAAAAAATTCAAGTTCTTTTTGTCTTTGGGGATTCTCTCAAGAGAGTTTTCTGACAGACTGTCCTCCCCTCACTGCAGAGAGGACCAGTGTGTGGTACTTCATGGAACACCTCATGAGTCCTGTGGTCACAGCTAAGTCTGTCTTGAAGATGCTTTGAGAATGCAGTGGTGTCAGGGGTGATATGATTAAGTTGCTCTCCATAAGGGCCATTATACCATTTTGAGGAGGGACATAAGGGTGACAAAGTAGAGCAGAAATAGGTACAAGTAGATATTTGTTGAGTATATAAAACTGCTAGCAGAGGCCAGGTCAGAAGCAAATAATTTGGATGACTAGACAGTTTGAATGATACATTTGAGGTAAGTAGGGAAATATAAGGCTCATATGCCAGTTAAAGAAGATCTAACAATGCCAGATCACCAGAAGGCAATGAGACAAACCAGGAAACTAAAGAAGAAGCAGCCCTGACTTCTGGAGCACACAACAGCATGTACTAAAAGGGCCATCCAATCAGCTAGACAAGACTCATTCCTTACAGAGACAGGCCTCTCATTTTGGTAGCAACATAGAGGAGCACACCCTATGTTCTTAGAAAAATACAGACTGCCATCTAATTTTGGCTCTCAGACAGGATTCTGCTATTTTCTTCTGGAACTAATAATACTTCAGCAGATTGTGAACAGGCTGTTGAACTGTTCTGTAGCTTGTGCCAGCTTTGCAGTTTCTATTTCAACATTTCTACCCAAAACCGAAACTGGGTTGCCAAGAGAACTAAAATGTCTGAACAGTAGAAAGTGCCTCATGCCAAAAATCAGGTGGTTTTGCAAAATCTCTTACAACAGTTGGCAAGATTATATTGAAAATGGAACTATTTTTAATTTATTACTATTAATTTGAGCTGTACAGAGTTCCCAAGTTCAGGCACTGAAGCAACATGCTCAGGCTCACAACATTTAAGTACACAGTAGATAACCAGGCAAGGAGAGAGCAGTGCTGGGAGCAACAGAGGGAGATTTAAATGCCTCCAAGGAGTGTGACCAGCCTGGAGCATGATCAGGAGCATGCCATAGCGGTGAAGGGATGGCACAACAGCATCAGGAAAATGGGTATGCCATGAGAGTGAGGGCATGGCACAGCACTTTGCACGGCACTTTGTGCAGCCAGGGCAAGCAGAAAGGGCTCCTCTCTGACCATCTGAGAGCCGTCAACAGAGGCCACAAACAGACTGAGGAGCTAGTAAGTGAGAGCAAAAAGATCCTGCTTCTACATTAGTGCACATAGCATGAAGAACAAACAAGAGGAGCCCAAGAGTTTGATCCAGTCCCAGAGGTTTGGTATCAGTGTCATAACTGAAAGATGCTGTGACTGAAGTGCTCCATTGGATGGTTATAGGCTTTTCAGGGGAGATAAGCAGGTAAGAAGAGGTGAAGGGGTAGCACTGTTTGTGACAAAAGGGGTAGAATTTGTGTAGTTCACAGTTGGCAATGGCTCAGTTGAGAGCTTCTGGATAAGGCTCAAGGGTCACACAAATCATGTGAAAGTTATTGTGGGAGTCTACTATAGACCTCCCAGCCAGGACAATGATGTTGACAAATTATTCTATGAGGAATTAAGGGATGCTTCCAAGCAAACTGCTGCTTTTGTCCTTAGGGGGATCTTCAACTTGCCAGAAATTACCTGGGAGAACCACACAGCTGCTAAAACCCAGAAGATTCCTAAAACACCAGGATGACAACTTTATGGAACAGGTCCTAATGGAGCTGGCTTGGGAAGATGCCCTTCTTGATCTATTGCTTGCCAACAGGGAGGATATCATAAGCGAAGACTGGTGGCCATCTTGGCGAACAGTGACCATAAAGCTGCTGAGTTTAAAATTTCTGTTTACTGGAGGCAAAGTGCCAGCAAAACCTCAGCTCTGGACATAAGGAGAGCAGAATTCAGGCTGTTCAGACAATTATTGAGTAAGGTCCCCTTGGAAAATGGTTTTGCTGGTGTAGGAGTTATTTTCTAAGTACTGGTCACTTTTTAAGCATTATATCCCAAGTGCTCAGGAGCAGGGGCTTCCCAAATGTCAGAAGCCAGGCAGGTGAGGAAAAGGTCTGCTTGATTGACCAGGAATCTTCTCTTGGAAATAAGGCAAAATATGTATGCACTGATAAGCAAGATAAGATTTCTTAGAAGAATACAGAAATGCTGCTCCTCACTGTAGGAAGAAAATTCATCCAGTCAAAGCTCAACTGGAGTTGAAGCTGGCCAGAAATGCTGGGGACAATAAAAAGAGTCTTTTAAAATATATCATTGGCAAAAACCATAGAAAATAACATCATCTCATCACACCCCACACACAGGAAAGGCAGAGGTGCTTAATGCATTCTTTGCCTCTGCTCCAACACGGATGATGCACCAAGGGGGTCTCAGCATTCTACGNTATGTATGCACTGATAAGCAAGATAAGATTTCTTAGAAGAATACAGAAATGCTGCTCCTCACTGTAGGAAGAAAATTCATCCAGTCAAAGCTCAACTGGAGTTGAAGCTGGCCAGAAATGCTGGGGACAATAAAAAGAGTCTTTTAANGCTGATGTCATTGCAAAACCTCTCTCTATGATTTTTGAATGATCCTGGAAATTCACAGAGGTCCCGGCTGACTGGAAGCTGGAAAGCAGTGTTGTGATTTTCAGTTGGGGTAAGAAGGATGCTGGAAAATACAGGCCTTTCACTCTCACTTCAGTGCTTGGTAAAGTTATGAAGGTGATTCTGGGGAGTAATGAAAAACACCTGAAAGATAACGCAGTCACTGGTCACAGCCAGCACAGTTTAATGAGAGGAAAGTCCTGCTTATCAAACCTGGTGTCCTTTTATGACAAGGCGACACACCTTGTGGATCAAGGGAAGCCACTTGATGAGATCTTTCTGGATTACAACAAAGTTTTTGATAGTCTCTTAGTATCCTTCCAGACAAAATATCTCACACTCAGCTGGATAAGCACATCGTGTGATAGGTGAGCAACCGGCTCATGGGTCAGGCACAAAGGGTGATGGTGACTGAGGTGACACCAGACTGGGGACCTGTCACTAGTGGGACTCCATCCTCAGCCCAATTCTCTCCCACATTGTCATAAATGACTTGGACACAGGACTGGAATGGATACTGAGCAAATTCCAAGGTGAAACAACTGTGAGGAGCTGTTGACTCCCTTTAAGCACAAAAGCCCTGTCAGAGAGATGGAAAAAAATTGGAGAATTGGGCAATCATCAACCAATGAAGTTCAACAAAGGAAAGTGCTGGTTTCTGCACCTGGCATGGGCCAACCCTGGAAGCATGGGAAGATTGGGGAAGGAGATGCTGGAAAGCAGTGCCACAGAAAGTGACCTGGGGATCCTGGTCAGTGACAAGTTGAACATGAGCCAGCAGTGTCCTGGCAGCCAGGAGGGCCAACCCTGTCCTGGGGGCATCAGGCCCAGAATTGCCAGCAGGGCAAGGGAGGGGATTGTCCTGCTCTGCTCTGCACTGGGGTGGCCTCACCTCCAGTTCAGGGTGGCAATTTTGGGCACTGTATTATTATAAAAAATATTAAAGTATTACAGTGAGTCCAAAAGAGAGCAGCAACGATGGTGAAGGGCCTTGAGGAGAAGCCGTGTGAGGAGCAGCTGAGGGCACTTGGTCTGTTCAGCCTGGAGGAGACTGAGGGGAGACCTCACTGCAGTTACAGCTTCCTGTGAGGGGAACAGGAGGGGCAGGCATTGAGCTCTGCTCTGTGGTGACAGGACCTGAGGGAATTGCCTGAATATGTGTTTGGGTAGTTCTACGCTGGGTAGCAGAGAAAGATTTTTCATATTGGGGGTGGCTGAGAACTGGAACAGCTCCTCGTGGCAGTGGTGACAGCACCAAGCCTGACAGAGTTTGAGAAGTGTTTGTACAGTGCTCTTGGGAACATGGTGTGACTCTTGGGGATGTTGTTGTGCAGAATCAGGAGCTTCACTTGATGATCCTTGTGGGTCCCTTCCAACTCAGCTTATTCTGTGATTCTGTTCTTGGAACAGCCAGTGTGCAAGACATAATCTATGCCTACATAAGAAAATGAGTTCCATACAAAGAGTGTCGAAGCAAGAGAAAACCCATGTATAATAGCTTTCAGGTCATAAATATGCACTGTTCATCTCCTAATATTGCTTCCAACCCACTGTTACTCTTTTGTTATTTTTCTCACTGTAAAGTAAAGTGACTCTCTAGGGGTGTTCAGGAAAATATAGTGTTTCCTTGCAGTGGATCATATCAAAAGGAAGTGTCTCTATGCAAAAGGGAATAGTATGGAAGTGAATAGGAAAGATCATCATTGTCATGTATGCAAAATGGCATTAATACTTTAAATCACAAAGAATATGCCTTTTTTATTCTGTATTATTCTCAACAACCTCAACGAAACTAAGCCCCAATATCCTACTTCATACAGTGCAGAAATTGGGCAAAAATTACTCTTCAAGCAATGAAACACTTCAGACAGTGTTTCCAAATTTGTGCTGAACCCTAAGTCTAGATGTATATCTAATGATATGCGTGAATGGTTTATGTACTTATCTACATGTCCATACACACACATTCTCCCTTCTGCTGTGATGCATATAAAGGAAAGATACTGCCACACACTTAAGGATAAATGGGTCATACTACTAACAGTCAAATACTTGGTTTTTTTTTTAAATTATTCTATCTCTTATAACAACTTCTGAAGTATCTATGTAAATATGCATAGACATTATATAACCTTTGAAATGAGATTTAAAACTTAGCCATTGCCAAGGTTTATCTACAATTTCTACACTTGTTATGATAACTTGTCAGTAAATTCTAATATTGATGAAAAATTATAATTAGGAAACTTATAATGCATATTCTGTCACACTTTTCATCTATCACAGGATATTGTTCAGTACATTGGATGCAGAATTCCAGAGTAAAATAAAAAGCAATGACAAGAATGACAGTCTCTGTATTTCTGATGATTAAAAGGCTGAGTGCTCACCAGCAGCAGCCTGCTGTCAGTTAAAATTGAATCTGAAACAAATGCCAACCACATCAACAGCTTGAGTCATGTACGTTTTTTATTAGACAAAGATAGAAATCATGATGGAAGTAAACAGGTGCAAGGAACACCACTACATCTTATAGTTATTAGTACTATAGTTATTAATACTCTGTGTCCAAACTAGATAGTTCTATTCATATATAAGCCTGCAAAACCATCATGTTTAGTGTTAAAACTATGAATACAAATAGAAGTTGGAATAGGCTGTTGCAATTTTATGCTTGACCGCTGTTAATCTTGGATATTGTTTTACTAACACACAAACAGAAAGATCTATTTACTCACACTGGAGCACAAATTTCAGTTTTCTTGTTTTCTTTGATATCTGAACTTTATATCAAAGTAACGTGCATATGGTTAAAAGGCTCTTTCCCGACTGCCCACCTCCCAAGGAGACCACAAGCCTCTAGATTTAGCTAATAATATGCTGGGGAAGAAAAATCCCAACCTTACAACTACAGAAACAAAAAAATTGACTTCTCAAAGTTCTTTGTCCTCAAAATCGTTTTGGAAAAATACTTGTTAATCATATTTCAGTGTCTCTTGATTTCAAAATTTGTGGGTGTGTTTTCATGTTACCACCCACTTACTGAGATGTTCCACTTAGCTAGATACCAAAATTTGTTCAGAGACCCCTGCAAATGTGCAGTTCTATGTCAAGAGAGAAGTGTCTGAAAACTGGAAAAGTAAACACCACCTCCATCTTCAAGAAAGGTAAGAAAAATGACTCAGGCAACAGCCCAGTCAGTATTACCTTGATTGCTGGGATCACTTGGAAGATGAGGGGCACCTTTCTGGAAACCATTTCCAGGTATATTAAGGACAAAAAATAAAAATCATGAAGAGTGGTCACAGCACAGCTTCACTAAGAGGAAATCATTCTTGACTAACTAACTTGGCCAAGTTCAGTTATGAAGTGTTTGGCTGCAGATGATGAGACAGCAGTGGATTTCAACCTTTGAAACTGCCTGAACATAAGATATGATATACAGGCTGGTTAAGCAGATGATGAAGCGGATTGAAAACTGAGTCCAGTCCTGTTTAGCAGAAGATCACACTGCTACCCAGAGGTGCCTTGTCAGGCTGAAGAAATGGGCTGACAGGAACTTCATGAAGCTCTGCACACTGGAACAGGCTGTCCAAAGAGGTTGTGGAGTTTCCCTCACTGGAAATATTCAAGAACCATCTGGATACAATCCTGTGCCATGTGCACAGGATGACCCTGCTTGAGTAGGGAGGCTGGACAAATGACCCTCTGTGTTCCCTTCCAACCTGATGGGTTCTGTGATTCTGTGCATCTGGGAAATGCAAATTCCTGCACCTGGGGAGAAGTGACCTTATGCACCAGTACACACTGGGGGCCACTCAGCTGGCAAGAAGCTTGGAGAAAAGAACCTGAGGGTCTTGGTTCAGACTGAACACAAGTCAGCAATGTGCACTGGCACAAAAGGTGAAAGGTAGGCTGGGCTGCACTAGGAGGGGTGCTGCCAGTAGGTTGAGGGAAATGATTCTACCTCTTTACTCAGCCCTCTGCTGGACTCTCCAGTACAAGGACACTGGAGACAATCCAGTCAAGATCCACTGAGAAAACTGACTGATTGGAACACTTAAAATATGAGGAAAGGCTGAAAGAGCTTAAACCATCCAGCATGAAGAAAAGAAGGCTCAAGGGGACCTTATTAATGCATAAAAGTAGATGAAAGGAGGGCTCAAAAAGGCTGGAGTCTGAGTCTTCCAAGTGGTGCACAGTTAAAGGACGAGATGGAATGGGCACAAAGTGAGATACAGATGATACCAAATGAAATACCAGGAAACACTGTAAAGGAGCCCAGAGAAGTCATGGTGTCTCCCCCCTTGGACTCTTCTAGAAACAGTTGTGGGCAACTAGCTCCTGCTGTCTCTACTTGAACAGGCACAGTGAACAAGATGATCTCCAGAGGTTCCTTCCAACCTCAACCATTGTGTGATTATGTGTGTTTCAAGAGCACGTTGCATTTATAAAATCTAATTTAATTTCAAATAAGACTGAATTTCTTAATTTTCTGTATTGAATTTAGTTGCAGAGTTTCATATTCCAAAAGAATAGAGTACCCTAGAAGGGAACAGAAAGGACAGAATGGAATAAAAATCGTGCATTTAAACCAAAAATATGGAAACAGTTCTCACATATTTAACTGAGAAAGCTTTTGGAATTGCATGTATGGGTGTGCTCATATTGTCTAGGAAGTGGTGAAGATTTTTGTTGTGTTTTAGTATTCCCTCTATATTCAATTTTAAATGCTACTATTTGAGCACAAACGGAATAGTTTTATTCACAGCTACCATTTCTCTAGCCTGAAAAATGTACTATACTAACATTTGAACAACTTTGACTTGTCCCTGAAATTCCAAAAAGATGATAACAAGAGATTTTCCAGCTCAATTAATTGTTATATGCGTTTTATCTCACCATACTTATTTATCTCACCATATTTATTTCATTCCACATTGTCTAGAAAAAACAAAATTTTAAAAATTATTCTAAGTAACCACTTGGAGGGACCTAATGAAAACTAATCACAATATCTTTTATTATTTCTTAAATTATTCAAGGGAAATATACAGTTTAAATACAACTCAGTACAATTCAGAAAGTTTAAATTATATAATTTTGTCTTTTTTCTATTGAGTGGTTAGTTTATAAACATGGACACAAAATGTTCATTATATCCAAGCTTCCAAATCATTGAATTTTCTACAGGTTTATTAAATATAGAAGCTTAATCTGACTATGACTGATTGCTATCAGTGTGTATCCTCTCTACAACTTCTGCTCATCTAGACTATCTTATAAACATTCCTATCAAAAATCACAAAGAATATTGAAGTATTGTTCTTTTGAGTCTTATTCTATTTTGTTAAGAGTATATTTCAATTTACAGAGAACTGGAAAATTTCTGCTCTCAGTTATCCTGCCATAACAATGGTAATTAATTTAATTGCTTATACCAAGAAGCATAACAAATTATTTCAGAAGCACTTAATTCAACTATCATTTTGGGAAAATAATATTTTCTCCCTATGCTGACAGCAAACACAGAGCAAGAATTTGGACTCTTACTGCACCTGAGCCTCATACAGTTTAGCTGCACATGCACTTGAAATTCTAAATGTGCGAGAAAAGACTTCAAAATGCTGTCAGCTTCTTTTGCCTGAAATCAGAACACTTGTCATCAGGAAAATAGTGTCATACAATGGAAGTGGAAGATGGAAAGTAAAAAATGTAGTGTTATACTTTATTACAGCCTACATTGGTGACCAAGATCATTTCATTCCAGCAACAGAGGGAAAGATTTCATCTTTTTCTTTAAAAGCACAATGTATAGAAGACTTTCAAAGTTCCTGTCCTGTCAGAACTGAATAAAATAGGTCAGGAGAAAGACAGAAAAAGGAAAAGGAAGAAAAAGGAAGAAGCCTAATGCATCTTTTTTTTTTAACTGAAAAAGATTGGTGAACTTTTTTTCTTTATGCTGTGAAGTATTGTGCTCATTATGCAAGATGGTAGACTATCAGAAGAAAATATAAATATAAGGACTAACAAGGAGTCTCTAATTCAAAAGTGCTATCATATTCAAACTTGTAGAGGTCTTGGTATCACCTCTAAGAATCATCAGAGATTAAATCTCAATCTCTAGCTCTCTTTTTCTCTGCTTTCTTTGATGGTCTGACAAAGAAGAGATAACCATAACCCTCTTATTTAAAACAGAAAGTCTCTCTTTAGTTTGCGGAGATCACACATCTATGCCAACACAAACACCTTCTCGTGTGGAGGCACTTGAGAGCAGGAGGTCTCCCTGCAGCCTTTCACACTGGCTGAGGTCCCTGATATGTCTTTCTTTGTCATTAGCTCTCCCCTGTGTCTCCAAGCTTATCTGTTGATTTGAGACATTATGTCCCCTAAAAATATTAATAGTAGCTATTGAGGAAGAAAGCATCTCTGACCCTGCAATTCTGGGGGAAAATGGATACATATTTAATTGTTTTCTTTAGGTTAAACAAAAGCCAGGTAAACTTGAAACATTCTCCTTGAGATTATTTCAGAGAAAACAGTGCAGTCACTCTTCAAAATCATGGGCCACAATATATGTTGTTGCAATGTAAGTCTAAGAATGTTAAATTAAAGTTTATTATGGAGTTTCAAAATAAAATCAAATTGCAATTTCTCAGAGATATGCATTGAATGCCATTCTATTAAGATACTTTATGGAGATCCCAAATGATAAATATACATGAATCCTTCCTGATTTTTTTAACACACTTACTAAAGCCATTTACTGTTAAATGCGATGCAGATAAAAGTTAAAGAAAGGACTACCATTGATATGTCACTTTTTAAATTTGGATTTCTAAATTATTTTATTCTTAGCTACCAAAATATATTATTGCTTCCATAAGTGATCTTGTTTTGTCTTTGTCTGAATGTATTCATAATTCTGAAAAGAAAATCAAAATCTACCAATTTGTATCTCCTTTTACCTATGCAAAAGTTTCTATAAAAGCAGTCAAAGAACAGTTGAGATGATAACAGGAAAAATTAAAGGAGTAATGATAAAATGATCATATAAAATTTGAAGATATGGCACAAGTGTTTTCATTTAGAAATGTATTTATATAAATTTCTGGACCATCCACTTTTTCGAACTTAGTTTCAGAAGAAACACTCTTTGTCTTTATGATAAATAAGAAATTTGTCTTAGGCAGGAAAATACATTAATATATTTCTTGTTTCATTGTGAGGAAGAATGGGGTTAAAATCTCAGAAAGAAGGTGTTCAGAAAAATCTACCCTTAACAAGATTCTCTCCCTCACTGTAATGTAATGGAAGATAACAATAATTATTTTTTAATAAACCTCTTAAAACACTGAGCAAATTTCTACAACTCTAATATTAATTTGGCTCATGTCTGGTTTTGGGTGCTGTGTAATGTAACTGAGAACACCTGACAAGACACAGCAGTAAAATAATCGAGTGTCTATGACCCAGAAGGGTGTCATAATGGCTACTGCATTAATGAAGATCTTATTTGCAATTCTCACAAGATCTCATTAACCATCCAGAAGGAACACAGTAATTCTACATAAACAAAAATTAGTATCTACTACACAAAAGCTACTGTCTGTATGAAACAGTTAACCTCAAATTTCAGTATTGTATGACTTTCTGTATCTGGTGGGAAAAGAAAATTTGGGGATGATTTTCAATTTTAAAAAGGACAAGGGAAAAGAACTAACTACTGACACAAACGCCTAAGAATGAAGATATGGGCACTGACTGCTTTCAGTTCATTGAAGGCAAAACAATGACAAATGACAAATAAGAGTGTATTTTATTGTTCAATTTGGATGTTTTGTTTATAGAATAATTTTTAAGACTAGACAGCTACGGATAGAACAGCTACAGCGCTGCTAAATTGATTTCAGGCACGTGAAACTGTAACAAGTGTGAGCAGCACACTTGTTAAGATGACCTGGCTCAGCTTCCCACTGTTTTGCATTCACAACTGTGTAACTAAGACACAGAAAACTTGTCAGAAATTTGTAGATTGATGGAATAACAAGACGTTTGCTTTGCGGTGTTTCAGTTTTGACTGGCAGAAATTGTACTTTGTTGTCTTTTAGAACTAGAATGAAAAAAAAAGACAAACAACAAGTAAACAAACAAAAACAGTCAAATGAGAATTAAACCTCTAATATTTATCTTCAATTAATTCCTGGTGGTAAAATACTTCAGCCTGTGCCTGATTCTGAAATCAGATGAGATTCTTACAAATATGATAGGTGTTGTGGAAAAGTACTAACTATGGTTTAAGAGACAAAAATTCTGTAAAAATATACCTTCTATTACTCTCCTACTCCTGAAGAGCATGAGTTTCAAATGGAATGCTTTAATGTTCACATGGTACTAAAATTGCAGAGGTTTGTGAAAATCAATATACAGTTTTGTAGGTTAGGTAGACAAAGAAATCTCAGACAGCCAAGATGATGTTTATATTATCCAAATGAAATCAGAAGACAGCATGGCTTCTCAAAATTCAAATTCTATGTGAGACTTAACCAGCTGACCAATATGGCCACTCACATATTTTGTTCTAGAATTTGGCCACACTCTAATGGACTACAGAGAAACCTATGTTATAATTAGTAGGGCAGAAGGGATTTGGCAGCATACTCCTTCAGCTGACAAACTGTCGGCATGTTCCCAATCCATGAAATTTCATCAGGTTTTGGGTTTCTCTCTCAAGACAAAATTTTACATTCATTTGTGTCTGTGTATGGTGAAAACCATGCGGGATAGTCTATCTCAGGATGGATCCAAAACTCTATTGAAATGTCCTCTCCAAAAATGTATTTAATCCATGACTGGTCTCAGCCTTGCTGATTGAAAATCTTTAGAACAAAGCAAAAACATGAAGCAATGACTAACACTTTATATGAATTTTCTCAGCTCCAGAATAGAGACAGAATTCACCTTACTTTGCCTCCAAGCACAGAAGACTGAACAATTTATGCAGGGAGACTCTCAGTGTAATAATGTGCAAGAGAGTCTGCAATGATCTATCTTTCAGACAGGACCAGTTTCAAGATTTTGGATATAATTAGGCACAGATGACTTTTGAACTTCTCACATGAGTGGATGCAAATCTGAGTCTTTTGTTTTTAGAAATGTTTTTCTCTCCCTTCTCTATTTGTCCTTCCCCTTTTCTAGTTTAGTGGACAATAAGAATTATTTTGACAAAATTTAAATTTGGCATATTCATTAAAAAAATCTATTTTGCTAAGCTCTTTGACTACAGATTTAAATCCCAGAATTACCGATCTGTCTTATCAATGTGGAGTTTTCTTTTTTTTAAGAAAAGTAACAGAGAAAATACAGCACACAGTAATGATTAAGTCACAAACCCACTATATTAAAGTTGTTGTCACTTTCAATGTGGATACACACTGTAGTGGGCATTAAAAAAAATGCAATTCCTTGAACACATTTTTTTTCACTTTGGTCTTTCCTATTTTGGCCAAAAAGTGGTCTCTGTGCTAGTAATTGCAAAAGGCTGAAATAGTCTTTTTTCAGGCTCTTTAGAGAAATCAAAGATACCACTGCGCTTTGAGGGTCACTATATCAGAGAACACAAGCTATGAGGGAAGTTGGGACTGAACTCAGCTGGCATGTCACAGAGATAATTCATTTCGTCAGGTCTGTCGTACGACTGTCTTTTGAATTAATAACTCAAGGAAAATGTGCTCCTTTTTCAGTTTCTATTTTCATTGAAAATCCAATGATTTTCATATGGCACTACAAACAATTTGGTGTTGAAAGGTTTTCCCTAGAGGGAATACAATCCTCCAAGAAGACTGTCACATGGTTTCTCTGAAAGACAGTTTGTATATGTCTGCAGAGCACTTTGGATGACAGAATTTAAGTTGACAGTTCTACAGAAAAAGACAGAGAAAATAAAGCTCCTGTGACACATTCACTCACTGACAACAAACGTTGTGAGCATCCATGAACCAAAACTTTCCTGACTAGACAAACTGTGCATTCTTAATCTTTCCACTGATACTTGAGGAACAGCAAAGCTTATCGCTAAAGCGAAAAATAAAAAATTCTCTTTTTTCTGAATTTTCAAAAATTCTAGACCAGTGAAATATGCATTTAATGTAATTAAGACCTAGTTTCTAGAGGTTGATATATAATTTGATTTACAGTCTATTTATTGAAAATAGGAATCTTTCTAAGAACTAAGAAATGAAGAGTTAATGAAAATTTAATATTGTGAAGATTATAATAGAATATAATTTATGAAGATTTTTATATTTCATGTTGCTGTGATCTCACTTTTTTTTGTCCTTTTTCATATTTTCTCCAGAACTAGATGGATTTCAGCAGAGGTGGCCCACCTCTGCAATTTAAGGAAAAGATTTTAAAAATAATGTCTAAAAAAGGTGAAATTTTTCAAAAGTTCTTGAGAGTTAATTTTAATTAGAATTTTTAGATTGAAAATATTTAAGCCAAATTCAACCCCTCTCAGGAAAAACCAGGAGCTACTTAAATTAAATATGGATGACATCAGGTGGCATAGGAAATCAATCAGTCTTTGTTATTGTGTACATGTTATTATGTACTTGTAATTGTACAAATGTACAATTACACTTGAAGGTTGGGAGTCAAGAAGGAAAGAACAATATTTTTAAATTTAAGAAATGCAGGTTGTAACAACAAAATTATGTAGAGGCATTATTATTGCCTTAGAAATCTATTACAGAACTAAAAGTAAAAAACTGAGAAGGCTGAATTTAAATAACCCTCTTTCAGGAAGAATAATGCAAAGTGTATGAGAAATCAATGGTATTTTCTGGGTTTCAAAAAATATTATGTTCTATGTTTTCTATAGACCAAGAAGTAAAGCAGTAATTGAGTTATTAAAGATTGCAGTAGACTATTGGGAAGACAAAGAGATATCAGGATTTGTTATCTTCATAAGCTATAGAATAGACTCCATTTCCAGATACATTAGGAGTAACACAGCATGACAGTCTAGATGATCATTAGTATTTAAAGGTGCAAATTTCTGGAGCGTAAGTTTTAAAAAAATCTTTTTTTTTCAAGTAAATGGTCTGTTTTTGTCATTTTCAAGGTAATGCAAATTTTCACCAATACATTATTAATGTAACCTAATCATTTCAGAGTATGACTATCGATCAATTAATATTCCAGTAAAATCTTCAACCTCTCTAAATTTCTTAAGCTTTAGATCTAGAAATTTCTAAATATAGTACAAAATTAATGTAAACCATTTATAGCAAGCTATTATGGAATCCCTGGTGTAATTTGAACAAAGCTGGTGTCAATTCCTTTTTAAGTATTACTCTGTATTTTCTGTAACATTAATAATTTTGCAGTCAAGCGCCATAAATGACAGCGGGTAGTTTTGTTTGGAATTAAGATAAAGAGTTCTATAGAAACAACTTGATACGAGCCTCTCCTTCCTATGTATTTGCTTCTTCCAGGTAAGTAAAACAAGATTTACAGAAATCTAAAGCGAAATAAAAACACCTTCATGTTCTAAAGAGAAAATGTCAAAATTGAAGACACAGGCTGAAGTTTTCTAACAGAAACCAATTGCTACAGGATACAGTAGTGTTAAAAGCATGCCTGCAAATTCAGAGGGAAGCAGTACCTGAGAGCTCTTTTTCTTTCTTTTACAGGACAATTTATTGTTCCTCAGACTCTGCGGACTACTGTGAGATGGCAAATGGATGCAAAAATGGTGACATTTAAAGAAAGGAAATCTGACGCCAACACTTGTTTTCTGTTTTTTTCCAACAGCAGTCTGTCAGTCTATACATTTATGGAACATATATGTTTCACACATGAGTTGCGTAGCTTTCTGCATATTTTTCTAATGTATTGCTTGATGATAGGCCACTTAATTATCATTTAAAAATATGCAAATATATTGGCTTTTCTAAAATCGAAGAATTTCACACAAGAAAAAGTCCAGGTGTATTTCCTATTTTTGCACTTCTGAACAGCTAGAGATAGCCAGAGCCTAACTAAAAGAAGTTCTCAGGTTATTATTTAATGTAAAGAAATGGCACTCTGAAGTTCATGAGCAGACAATATTGTACTGTAAATGTTCAAAATAGTCTTTTAAGATCTAAATAGTACTTTCAAACTGTATCATATACACATATTTAAGTAGAATACCTATTAACGCAGAGTATGCATTTACTTTGTAAGATTTTTTTTCATTAATCTTTTCTATAGTTGAGAAACAACTGTATATGTCCACGTAATACTTAATGCATTCAACTTAAGTACAAACCCATAATCAAAGTGCAAAAAAAAAAAATTACTAATATTTTCTTAATAAATTATTATGAACAAGATATGCTGAATATGGCATTGATAGGCTTCTACTGAAGAAAGCAAAGATGACTGGTGAGCTGCTTTTCCATACTTTAGAATTTCTATGCCTGTGCTAAAGATGA
The DNA here is from genome assembly GCA_013397245.1 of Thryothorus ludovicianus. NCBI lineage: Eukaryota > Metazoa > Chordata > Aves > Passeriformes > Certhiidae > Thryothorus > Thryothorus ludovicianus. The sequence continues at coordinate 265,836 of VZTB01015934.1, forward strand.
TTCAGAACTAGACTATTCAATCACTTATATATTTCTCATTCTTTCAAGTGCATGTAGATAAAATTGACATTTCCAAAAGCTTTCCGTTATGCTTGATCCAAGATACTATGCTCAAAAACATTTCTTATGTTACAGAGTCTGAAAGATGTCAAACAAAACCTAATCCAGGCAGAGAGACCCTGGTTGGAACTGAAGAATGAATAGAAATCTCATTTAATCTTTTTTCTTTTTCTTTAATTATGCCAAATGCAATCATCAAGACTGCTGTCTGCAAGCAGAGAGGAAGGATTGGGATGCCAAGTCACTGCTAGCTTTATATGATCATCATGCTTAGATACTTCAGGCAGTACCAAGCTTATGTAGGCTACAGGGGTTACTCTGACTCAGCTGCCAATGTCACCCTGATTCTAAAAGAGCAACTAGAGATAATTGGTTGAAAATCCAAGTAATTGATCTTCTGAACCTTGCTACTAAGAATTGTCATTTCTTGGTTTAACTTTCTAAATGCATGCTATTCAGGGATCAGTTACAGAGAGAGTGCCAACAGGTGTTGACAGTCTTTAGGTTATTGCAGTCCATACTCGACTAATTTCAAACATCCACTGAGGATTTAGATATATACTACAACACACGGAAAAGTTCTCCAAGGGAAGAGAAAAATAAAATGTTTTATGTATGAACATGAAAGTCAAAACAGGTAAGAGTCAGTTTCGTCAGTAGAACTGCTATTTACATTATGTTCACATTTATTTTATCTCCATCATTTCTGTCTTCAGTTCACACAAATCACAACAAAAGGAATTCAGTCTGAAATGAAAACATACTTTGGGTTGTCTGAGGTACAGAATATGATAAACTGAAAGAAAAAAACCAAACCACATTGTAGAGTACTATTCTTAACAGCAGAATCTAAATGTTACTGAGCAATTTACTACACAGAAAAGTAAGACCTAATGTACATTCTAACATATTGCATAACGTTTCCATTTCAGCTATCTTGGCTATAAAGAAGTGCTACTAAAAAAAGAAAAGGAAAGACAAACAGACTAAAAAGTCTGATTCAATGGCTTTCATGGCAATTCAATATGTTTACATTGATTCCTTTTATTTCCTTTCTTATGAATTCACCGGCATTTTGACATCAAGGGCCACTTCTAAAGAATAATCTTTTCCTTGGAAGCTCTTTCACCTACCCTTCTGAGGAACAGTATCATTATTTGAACATAGCAATGAGTTTTTGATCTGGAGAAGAAATGGGCAATTTAAGTGACTTGCTTATTTAGAGAAAGGATTGTGACAAACAGCACATAAATCTCTGCACGTGAAAATATGTAAAGAGCTGCTGTATGTCCATTACTTACTGATCTCAACTTTTCTGACTTTGCAGGATTTTACAGAAGCTGATACTATTAAAGTAACACATCCTCTGTTTTTCTGTGGTGCTTGAATTTCTAAATCTAGGAAAATTGCTACTATTGGAAAAGAATGTTTCCTTTTTACAATTGTTTTTCAAAAGAAAAAAGATCTACAAAGAACTCTTTGTCTAAACACTGAGATAAAGAAATGTGCTTTGAATAAACAGTTCTATAATTTCTGTATTTATTTCACAACGCTTTTTTATAGAAAATTTCTTTCTGGTGCACATAATCAACAATCTGAAATAAGCACATTACACCATCAGATACATTTCCTTCAACTGAATTCCTAATATTTATGGGCTTCTTTTTATCTTGAATTCTTCTGCCACATGTGTTCTAGATGTAAATAATGAAAGATTTAAGACATAATCATGAGCAAGCATCTTTACAGGCATTTTAGATGCTTCAAACTTAAGAAGTGTTTCTAGCTAAATGAAAGAAACATTACTATATATTTAAAGACTTGCTGTGAGATGCCTCTGCTTCATGAGGGAAAAAGAAAAAGAGAATTAACAAATCTGTATTTTGTTGCTGCACAGAATCAGGAGTTCAAAAAATACCTAAAATTACAATTTTTCATATGAAAATCAGTGGTTAGTATTCTCTAGATAGAAAGGATTTTCTTTTATAGGAAATAAGAGCTACAAAAAACTTCTCAAAATGCAAGTACAATGTAAAGAAATTAAAATGTTGAAAATTTTGTAATTTTTGTAATCCACAAAAATCATATTTCTCTAGCGTTTTTTCTCTTACCTGTGCATGGTCACAAAACTAAAACTTTAAAATTTTAACTCACATATAAATTATGGGGGGAAAGCATAACAGATTTCATTAATTCAGAAAGATTTTTAAAAAGTAGTTGAAGAATAATGGTTTAGCAGTATTTCCACTACAGACCTTCTGCTAGGACGTGGCCCGGATCTGGTGGAAAAGAGCTCGACTTCCTAGTTTTTATTATGCCACAGGGGAGATGCATATGCCTGGTTTGCTCCACATCTTACTGCTAACACTGAGCAAAAAGCCAGATTTCAGTGTTTTTATCAACTCAATATTTCACAAGTTGAGATTCCAATGAGAATGACAACCTTTTGTATAAAAGACTGTCATTTCAGGGGCCTTTGGAATCTCCCATGATCTTGCTCTTGCTGGTTTCTTCAATTTAAAATTATAACAGGAAACAAAGTGAAGACACAAAATTTGTACTTTTTTTTTCAATTTTTGCTGTCTTAATAGTTAACACTTTAATGGCACCTAATCTCTCCATGGAAACTTTTGAGTACTCTATAAACTCATGCCAAAGCAAAAATCACTCCACCCTTATCAAATATAGAGTTATGTATAAACACAAATGTAGCAATTCTCTTAAAACTGTGTTGATATTGTACTTATTTTAAGACAAGAGGAAAGTTAAATAAGTACATACAAATTAACTAGGTAGGGTGCCCACTGTGCAAACTGCTATAATTGGGGAAAAATAAGTTAATTACTCTTCAGAAAACTGAAACAGATGTTTGTCTTCTGATAAACATTTACTACTTTGCCACTCTAGTCTCATCTAGAAGACTGAATAACCTCTTTAATTTACCCTGACACAGTATGCATTCAGATTTGTGAGGGATATGTCTCCTTCTAGCATAATGTCCTGCATTTTCTACATTAAGTGATCTGCCACAAAATTATTTGCCAGCTTTCCCTGTGAATGGAAGAAAGAAAAATTCTGTGTAGAAAGAGCAACAACATAAATATTCTGCTTTCATTAAAGACATTCATCTGTGTTTTGAGATTTTTGTTTTAGAAAGTCCTCTGTAATATTAAAAGATTTAACTTGAGGTATCTTTCAGTAACTCTATGCTAACAAGACAATTCCCTTCCTGCCAACCCCAGCACAAAATCCCACCTCTACATTTCAGCCCTGGTCAGAGAAGTGCTTTCTCTGACTATGCTGCTGTGAAATCCTGTCAGCATCTCTCTGAGAGTCCAACAGAGAATAAAGAAAATAGCAAGGCAGATGGTAAAAGATGAAACCTCAGTAAGGATGCTTTGTTAGCACATTGCAGGAATCAAGAGAGAGATGAATGTCACAATTGTCAGGAGGTATAGAAATACCTCTCTGTAGAATTCAAATTCACTCTTGACAGGCCGCAGCACAGCCCCTAAGAACCACGGGCTGCCTCCAGCTTCTGCTGTCTGAATTTCCAGGCTGTAGTTCTATTCTCTTTGTTCCATTTCACAACTCAGCATCCTAGCTTGAGACCTGCCTCAGTGACCTCTCAGCACTCATCCTTGTACTGCTCTGTGCAGCAATCTGACAATACTTTATCCACACAACGTATGACCTTCTCTACTTCCTAGGAAGAATGCTCTCATTTCTTAAAAATTGTTTTGGATGATGATTGGTGCAATATTTTGCTTCACATTAAAGATGGTCTAGAACCTTTGTTTCCATTCTGTTCACCTTTCATCATCTTTTGATTGGCACCTTCAGAAAAGAAATTAAAAAAGCAAGACAGAGAGCTAAAGTATATTGAATTTTTCAGTATACTTCAAATATTATAAAAAAGCCAAAAGTGAAGGCACATGTTAAGGTTATCTCAGTAACATTAACTCAGCTCCATGTATCTTTGCTGCTATTTATTCTTCAGAGCAGACAATTCCATCTGTTTGAAAAGGGATGCAGAATGGAAGCACTGAGTAAGCAATGAGTGTGTAACAGTTTAACAGACCAGCTCACTTGCAATTTTCTAACCCTGCTGCTGGCCCAAAACACAACTCAGAGCACATAATTTCCCTGTTCTGTGCCTGGCTTTCTCTTTCTGTCTTTGTCATCTGTTTGAACCAAGGTTCATTTTTTTTTCCTTATGAAATATATATTCATACAGAATCTAAGACTGAAGTCCAAAATTCAGTGGAGTCTTCTGAGTATTGATCAGTAATTATGCATGTACACTGCAGTACAGTTTCTTTTACTTCAGAAGAGCAAAAGGAGGAAACAAACAGTAAATTCCATCTATCTTTGCTCTAATATGACACAGACATTGCTTCACATAGTATTTTCATTGATAAATCAGCAAAAGTCTATTAGATCTACAAAATACAAAGAAAAAATTAATTAACTGTGATTACATATCCAAAAGACTGCAGTTCTGATGGAAGAAACAATTTCCAGAAACATAAGAAATCTGAATCATAATAATTCACTCTCTATTGTTAGTGCAGTCAGAACAGAATTAGGTTTAATTTATAGTAGGAAAAACAGGATAGAAATAGAAATCCCTTCCATACAGAAAAGGCTCAAAAACATTGAGCAGACCATGAATTTAAAATTAGGTGAGCACTTCCTAGAACATGCATTTAGCACTCTCTTGGATCCTGGAAAGGCCTAGGTAATTTCTTCAGTTGTCTTGCAGTCTTATTTTACAGAATTCAGTAATCTATTTGCTATCTTCTGTGATTTGAGTCAGAATGTTCCAGGAAAGCCATATTCAATATTCAATTATCTGATGTATTTCAAACTGGAAATTCTAGGACAGAGAGCAGATAAGCACATAATGGAATTAAAAGTGTTTTGTAATTATTATTACTTGGTTAACTCCAAAAGAAAAAGAAAATGATGGCCTTGGTATCAGCTAGAACTAAAACCCCTGCAAATAAAAGTTTGTGTTTTTTGACCTGTACACTTCTAGAGCTGTATAGACCTCCAGAGTACTCTCCCAAATGATTCCCCAGCATGGCTCAATGAGGTTTTTAAACAGTGATAAACGGTTAGATTTCAAAAAAAAAGTTGCAAAGACCAGCAGTTATTGTTTTGTAGAAATTATTTCAAATTAAAAATAAAAGTATTTTTATGGTTCAATATGTTATTAGTACAGTTCTTCTATTGTTATAAAAGAATCTGTAAAACTTTTGAAATAAGCTCATGCCTGTTTTGTTTTGTGTAAAGAAAGATCTGAAAGAGCCACTGTTTTCTACCTAAAAGGCCTGTGAGCAACAGGGCTTAGGATGATAGTTAACTTGTTAACTTAATTCCTGTAAACATGATGGATCTCTCAATATTAATCTAATTCACCCAAATTAGACACCTTTACTTCTCTGCTGACTGTGCATAGAACCAAGAGAAACTGCTAAGTGATTTCATTAATTTAGGAACCAACCTGCTTCATCTTACCTTGAGACTGATGCTCACCAGAGAACAGCTGGCTTTCATATGACCTGGAAGTTTTTCTGTGGCTGATTACTCTGAACATGTAAAAGTAGGTTTCAAGCTATGCTACCAGAAATTCTGCATTATTATTTAGTTACAAGGAAGGAAAGGATAAGCTTTGATAGAAGAAATGAAAAATATTAAAGGCAAATGTCTGGACTAAGTTGAAATTTCATAATATGCTCTGTGCAGGGGACATAGACCCAGGTACAATACAGATTCCCTGCAGCTGACGTATTTTAAAGGGGAATTTTTATGCTGAAGTTGTTCTGTGTAGCAAATATTGATTAATTACATTTGGAACATCTGTGACGATGAAAATGCATACTTTTCCTAGTTTTCTATTAAAAAAAAAAAACAAAAGAGGACAATTAAAGCTGTTTTCCAAAGAAATAGGATTGGAACTCAAAAGTTCTTGGTTTTGGTCCCTGTGATTAGATTATTTTTACTTTGCCAAAGTTTACTAAATTGAACTTCATTTAAAATAAAACCCCACTTATACTACTTATAACTAGTAATTTTAACAAGGCTATTATATGACTTCTAACAAACTAATTTATTGCAATCTTTATTGGAAGATAGTATCTATGAAACAAAGGGAAGTAAAATTTACAGCAGACACATTCATGCAAAGCAGTTTGTCTGCTTCATAGAGCTCCTCCATTTTATAGTTATTGATCACTGCTACCATTTTCCAACCAATCTGATTAACAAGTCTTTGAAGCATAGAACACAGCATAAAAATATGCAGAAAGTTTTAATGAAATTATTGAAATTATTCTGCCATATTTTACCGGACAAATTATAGGGTGGGTTATTTCTAAAAATCAGTAAAGTTGTTGGCAATTTCAGCATCACTGCTTTGCCACTAAGTGGTAATTAAACCATTTTACACACCACATGAATCAAAGACCATTTTTTATGACTTCTTAGTTAAGGCTTCTGTCAGTCAATCACATCAAAAAGATTAGGAGTGAAACTGCAGAGTGGCAAACATTTCCTACCTTTCCTTTTACAGCAATATAAGTTTATTATCAGGTTAAATCTCCAGTAGAAAAGAAGGAAAAGTGTTAATCATGTCAAAGGACTACAACAATATCTTCAGGTAAGGAAAGGCCTGTGCCTGCATTGCTTTGGAAAAACTAATTATCTTACTACATTTACTTGGTGCAAGGAGAGCTTGTGTTCTAAGGTTATTCTCTTCCTTAATCATTGTGTGTGCTTTTGGATCTAAGTTTTCCAGCTCAATCAAATTCTCTATTCTCTTGAATATATTAATCAGATTCTCATTTTATATTCTTTGCCCATGAGATATAATTTTATTTAGTTTGAAATGTTACAGTAAAATTGGAAAGTGTATCACACAGGCCAACTCTTAAAATACTTATATTAGAAGGTTAGTCTCCTTAAGCTCCCTGAATCAGCAAAAGAGAAGTAATTTTCTTTAGAGAGTGATGTTTATCACAGTGTGCATACTAGAGAGGATTTCAATGTACATGCTTCAAATCACTCTCTGGAGGGATCACTCACTCTCTCTCCTGACTGTACAGAGCAATTGTGCAGCCTGGCTGTTCCAGAAACCTGAGTGGCTGTCATTTCACCTTTATCCACCCATCTCCTTGTATGGATACTACTGTCAACTCTACTTTTTAGAAATCTTACAATTGGTTTTCTTGGCATTTCTAGTTCATTTGTATGCTACTAGAGAAAGAAGGCTTAAATAAACTCTTCTACACACAGGCCAACCTAACAACTGATATTAAAAGAGCCAGTCGAGCTTTGCCAGCTCCTGGCCATGGAGTTCTTCATTTTGTTGGACCTAAATCAGTCTTCTGCTAGTTTAGCATCCCATTGGATTGGCACATAGTTTTGTTCACTGAAAGGGCAAGCATGATTTATGCATGGGAAGGTGCAGGAATATATGACTCAAAGTCTGGTTCCACAGAGGAATAAGTTGTTAAATAGTTTTGGCCTTTTTATTTGCCTGCCCTGATAAATGCAAATGATCAATGTATTTAACAATCTCATTGTGTTAAATGTATTTAGCAGTAATAACAAAAAATTACATGGAAAAGGGAAGACTACATTTCAACAAGATATAAAATATGCTTCCTATAGTCTTGAAACTTTGAAACCTCATATCTTGTTGGTACATGAAAGAAATTTTCTGCTAAAAGTGGTCGAGTAGAATGAGGTCTTTGTACTTAGGCACCTGACATTTCCTCATTCTTAGTTACAGCTCTAAGACCCTGTGTCCTAGGGCTTCCTTCCTCAACCACTCTTCTGCATCCTCCACAGTCCATAGTATGCACAGTTCCTGAGCCCAGTTTTTGTAGTAAGTATATGGTTGATTGACTGGCCAAAAAAAATGTAAAATTTGGCTCACATTTAGTAAGGGTCAGTAAATGGATTAGGGTTTGTTTTCTTTCTGCTACTCACAGATTTCCACAACACCCAGAAATTCACTACCTTTTTATATCAGTAAAGCTGTGCTGGGTGTGCCTGAGCAGGGGGTAATCATCTTCAGAGCAGCCTACATGGTGCCATGCTTTGGATTTGTGACCAATACTGGACTAAAACCTTGTTGAATGAGTTGGAAGCTGTTCAAAAATTCACCAAAGTTTGAAAGCTACCAATGTGGAGAACAATAGTAAAAGTTTATTCCTAAGGATAAAACCTACAATGAGCATCTCCACAGCTAGTAGGTGTTTTTTACAAATTCCATTCCTCTAAACACATGTAAAGAAATAAAACCTTAATTATATATTTGCAGTTTTAGAGAAACCGAGAGCTAGAATAATAATAATAAATAAAAATTCTACACATCTACCAGTTCTACTTCTAATGTACTAAAGATTTACCTGGCACTTTCAACTACAAAAAACAATACTCTATTTTTGTGTGTTAAGCTTGTACTTTTATAATATGTAACACTGTGTTTAGTAATCATTTTTAATACAATGACTAACTGCTCTTGTAAGAGTCTTATTTACTTTAGAAAAGAAAATAAAACTGATAGCAGACTTCTTCTTATTACAAAGTTCCAAGTCAACATCACTGTAGTTTTAGAAGTCAAAGCATTTTTCCTGTAAGTAATCTAAATTATAGCTAAGCTTTTGAAGTCAACAGTTTCTGAGATATGATTTTTCTCTTTTTATTACTGTTTTGGCATCTGTGTTGAAATTATAGGGTCTCACACTATAATAAGGCAAATATTAGACTGGTATAATAAGGCAAAGATTATGCTGGTATAATAAGGGAACTGGCAAGTACCTGTAGTATGATAAAATACCCTCATTTTGTTTGCAAATAACCATCTGTATCTTGCCAGGAATTAAAAAGTTACTGGAATGGTTCACAGAAGACCATAAAGTCCAGAGGTGCTAAGGTATGCATGCAAGTTAATGTTCTACAAGCACATCTCTAAAGAAAAACAAGCCACCAGGAAGTTTTCATCAGGTGTACACCACTACAGCAGTAACACGATCAACACCAGGCCTTGCATTTGATCACCAGTTACAAGGGACTGATATGAAAAAAATCTTGTTCTCCACATGAATGGAGAAAAAGCATGTATCCAGCATGCACAATGGAAGTGAAAATTACATATTATCACTTCACTACATGGGGCATCTGTGAGCAAACAAGACACTCTGTCTTCTTTTTTCTGCTTCAGGTCACTAGTTATCGGAATAGGGGAATCCAAGACTAGGATATCAGGAATTCAGTTGAAATAACCATTGTACGTACATGTGAGAATCATAAGGCTATGAATAAAACTAGTACTATCTTCATATATGTAATAGTTCGAATTTTCAGTTGGAGCAATCCAAAGAAAATATACACTTTAACCTTCCATTCCAATATTATGTTCTATACAAATAACAACTAATGTAATAATTGAAAAGCATTCTGGGTTACTTTTCAATCTTAGAAGGAGTAAAATCTAAGTAACATTAATTTTTTTTAAACTAAAGTACAGGGAAGATTTGTCTGTGACAGAAAAATATCATAAGATTTCAGGATCCTGTTTAATTCTTGATGCACACTGGAGTTCCACTTATTCGTGAAGCAAAGCAGTACAAGAATGCAAGCCTTCAAACTGAAGATTTGTAAATTTCATACAGTGCTTTTTTAGCCCAAATAAGTACATTTTTAACACATATTGCATCATGCACCACTTGCCTTTAATTTCAACACTAAACTGAGAATGATTGGTTTGTTTCAGAAAAAGTCAAAGAAATACATGAAAAATTTGAGCAACTCCCAATGTGCAAGTTTTACAGAGTTATTCTAAATGCACAAGATTTGAGAACAGAATTGAAACAACATTTCCTTAATATTCACGGCTATGTTTATGTTCTTATTATGAATAAAACAGAATGATAACATCTTCAAAAATCAGTTCATTATAAATACTTTATATAAAGACTGAAATGTAAATGAAAGTATATTTAACTAGAAATAATTGATTAATTGCTTCTTCTGTCACACTAGTTAATAACATGAAAGGCCCCAAAATAAGAAATCAGCTCCACAGAACTCTCATTTGAAAATATCCAAGTTATCAAAGCTCTTCAGCTGCATTAACTAATAGCATATTCATTTACTCAAGATGCTGTTCTTTCTGTTTTCACACACACGCTTTAAACAGTGACAAAGCTGTAATTGAACCAGGATTTTCAGGTAACTCCATACAGGATTTTCTGTAGTTTTTCTTTAAACCACGTACCCATCTACTGACAAACAGTAATTTCTGGAGGCAGATTTTACTACCATAGACATTAGAACTGAGGACTTCTCCAAGAAGAGGACTCAGAATTTACACTGACACAGAAATATGTTTATAACCATCAGAACCTAGCCTGCCTCTCAGACAGCTGGACTACAGCTCCATGGCTTAGAGTGTTGCAATGATTTGTGCAGCCTCCTCTGGATCCCCTCTCATTTTCCATCACCTCTAAAGCTCAGACTCTCAAGTTTGCTACTCTCTGTTTGCATTGTATTGTACATCCTTTCTTTTTTCCTTTTTTTTTTTCCCTATGCATGAGACCCCAACTGGAGTGCTGCATCCAGCACTGGGAGTCCTAATATAAAAAGGATGTGGACCTGTGAGAGTGAGTCAAGATGATCAGTGGGCTGTAGCACCTCTCTTATAAAGTGAGAGATCTGAGGTTGTTCTGCCTGGAGAAGTCTCTGGAGAGACCTTACAACACCTTCCAGTGCCTAAAGGAGCGTTACAAGAAAGCTGGAGTTTGCAAGGCTATGTAGTGACAGCACAAGGGGGATTGTCTTTAAACTGAAAGAAAGTAGGTTTAAAATAAATACTGGTAAGAAATTATTTACTGGGAGGGTGGCAATGCACAGGAACACAGGCTGCCTAGAAAAACTGTGGTTGCCACATCCAACTTCCAGGACAGGCTCAGCTTTGAGCACCTGGTTGAGTGGAAGGTGTCCCTGTCCATGGCAAGGGGGTGCAAATAGATGTCTTTAGGGTCCCTTAAAACCCAAAACATTCTATAATATATTCTAAAAACTTTGTAGCTGTGTGTGCAGGTAAAGTTATATGAGGTGTGTGTTGGAGACTAAAATTTTACAGTTTATGGCTTAAATATTATTCTGAAGGACTTTTGCCTGTTATAGGTAAATCATATAACAAAAACTGCATGGAAAACCACAACACACTGAATGAGGCCCTGAACTGCGGGTTAAACCACCTAAGGCAACTTGAGATAAGGAAAGTGACACTATTGATCAAAGAATCTGGAAAAACATCCACAGCAGAGCCCAGCCCAGCACCTCCAGGCTGCAGGCCACAGCCCCAGGTCTATCTGCAGCCAAGGGGGAGGAGGAAAGGTTTTGGGGGTGTATTCCCAGACCCTGCACCAGAGCGCTGCATGTGATGCAACGTGATGCAATGGATTCACAGTCTTCCTAGGGACAGTGTCAAAGCTGCTAATGTATAATTATAATTAATGTATATTAATCCATTGGATTCTATACTTTCTGGTGGGAGATCCTCACCACCGAGAGGACCAGACAGAGGGAAGCCAGGAGACCTAGTTGGAATCCATGGAGAAATGATACATTTCTAGTTAATATCTGTCAGTCTCCTTGTCCCATCCCCCTCAACTTTTCTCTTTTCTTTTTTCTTTTCTTTTCTTTTCTTTTCTTTTCTTTTCTTTTCTTTTCTTTTCTTTTCTTTTCTTTTCTCATACCATTAATTAAAATATATTCATTTTTTGGTATCAACATCTAACCTTGTTCGGTTTTAATCACATATTTCTGGTGTATTCAAACCTTTCAGGGTTCGATCCGTTTTAATCACAGAGAGTTCCTTTTGCTTTTCTGTGATTTGAACAGATGGCAACAGCATGGTCTTGTGGGACACAAAGCAGGTATTTGTTGCTGTCTACTCTTCCAGTCTTAAAGAGTAATTTAGACATATATTTCACTTAAATATATATATATATATACATATATATATGTATAAACAATAGTTACATAATATACAATATATATACAGTACCAGATGCCAAATGACCTATAAAATGAGACAGAAGAATTTCTGCTAGACAAATGAATGATTTTTAAATAAAATCTAAACAAATAAATGAGGATTTAGGAACGTTTAAAACCGCTGGCATTCATATGGCATGAGAACTATATCTTGCTTCAGCTTCTATGGTTTGCTAAGCCTCCCTCAGTCTCTGTTTACCCCCTTAACCATCACAAAAATCGTATTAATGAGGTAGAATGGAACAGATAAAATATACCTGAAAATAGCTACTAGAAACACCTAGCAGAAAACTAGAAGTTCATTTGTGAAAGGAGGGGGAATATGTTTTATTTCGCTATTACTCTATATTTTGAACTTTTGTTTCCTACTAATGCTCTTCCTCTGACTATGCTTTTTTATTGTATTATTTATCTTAATAGCTATAAGTTGAAAAGTTGATGTACAATTTTGATTGCAATGGACTTCAAGACTTCAAAGTGCTACTTGGGAATGGATCCAGATTCAATATTTCTACTCCCACTGGAAAAACCCCTAGATAACAATTTTCCATACATACATTCTCATTATATTTTTAGTTGGCAATGAAAACCCACTTTTACACACAGTATAAAATTTTACTTTGAATGACTGTTTTTTGAGAGTTTCAATAAATGTATATTAATTATTATGAGTGTGTATTTCAGTGAAAAAGAAACCCACTCCTCAACTTTTAAAAATTTGAAACTTAAGGCCTTAAAACTTTAGGGGTTTCCATCAACTCAACAACCAAACTAGGAATGTATCAAAGACCATCATGAAAATAGAAGTATGACAACAAAATATAGCACTTACTTAACTATTTATACATGCTAGTATCTGTTCGGTAAATAAAATTCACAGCTACTGTGCATCTAAAGTAGTGTAAATAGTTTTGCATAATACTGGACTACTTACGTTTTCAAAATTAGGATTAACATCTCTACTAATGCATTATATGAAAGTGTGATCTTTAAATAATAAAAACCTTTTGGTAAACAAAAATTACATTTTAAACATACTGTATTAGAAGAATATTAGAAAAAAATTTTGTTAGAAAATTACATTTCTAATTTTAATTAGAAAAATTAGAAGTAAGAGAAGAATAACTTTGGTGATTGATTGCAATAAATATAGTTTCAGAAAAACTGAAAATTTTCCATTTTTCCACAGATTGCTATCCTGTAGACATAAAAATTTATTGTCTACAGAATATGCATGTGGGTAAAGAGTGGACAGACATCAATGTTTTGAGTCACTTGATACTTTAAAGGCATTATGACAAGAAAATGGGGCAAGTAATGGAAGCAGAGAATATAGAGTAAATAAATAGGTAACGAGACCTAGACTGATACTTTCTATTTTTATATGGAAATAGCCTCATTTTCTTTCCAGGGCAAAATAACCCATGTTTTTCCTTAATGGTTGCAGGCACTTAATGTCAAAGTCATCCTAGACAACTTTTTCATCAGGAGAGGGAGAAAACAAACACCTTCAATGACTGCAGTGTAAAAATAGATTGATTCTCAGTATTTTTCTGTCAACTACAGAAACAATCTAAATGGTTTAGCCATTTAGGTTTTGTGCCTCTGGCATGAACAAAGTCATATCTATGCTGAACACATAAACTATATTAATATTTTTAGCTTTTGCAGGCCTGCCATAGCATATGCATCTTCCTGATCTTCAAAAAAAATAGTATGAAAGTAAGGATTGAGGATTGTCAATGAAAAAATAATTTGGTCTACAGAATTTTTATTACAAGTCTCCTATCACATGTCCTGAAACAAAGAAAAATCTAGTTTCTCTACATATGAATAGCAAAGTATAAAACCCCATTTATACTTTCAGATGCATACAAGATTACCCAAAGTGAGGATGCACAGGGCTCTATTAAGCTATATCAGCATGTCGTGCTCCCAATTCTACAGATGTCTTCTGTGAGCTCAGCATCACTGAATGCATCTCAAAGGCACAGCAGATCTATGTGCAGGCAACTGATCAATTTTTTCAAAAAAAGCCTGACAAACAGCAGCAGTGTTTTGACAGCAGCATCATGGGCATCACAGCTATCTCTGTTAACTCAGTGACACTATTTCCAAAGTAATTGTCACCTCACTCATTTTTTGCTGTTGACCATCTGGAGAGTTTGTACCAACAGCAAACTACCTTTTTTTTCCCCCTCCTTTTTTTTCAGATAAAATGCCAAAAACTCCTTTGTTCTTTCTCCACATTCATCCAATGCATGCATGTACATGCATCTACAGCACACTGAAGTCTTTTTCATAGTTCCATTATGACTTTCAGTTCACCATTAACTGTGAGAAAAATCTGAATTGTTTTGTTTATCCAGACAAAAACTAAAAATTATAACATTGGATGTTTTTAATTTTGTTATAATAACAATCCTCATCTTCAGTATTGAAATAGCTGCAGCTTCTGAATTACTTTGATTTTTTTTATGCTATAGAGTTTAATTGGTATTAACCATTTCTATATTAAAAAAATTAAAATTATAAGTTTCAACCATTACTGCCCTCATCTAACTCAAACATTCTGGTAAACTAGAATATTTTCTTAATATTATTATTATTTAAAAAAAATCTGAAAATAGTTTATAGTTTCATGAACCTGTTACAGTGTCACAAAAGGTAACTATACAAAGGCTGTATTTTGTAAGTGATAAAAAAATGCATGTCACAAAATTACAGCAATGACATCTCTGCAGTCTACAGATTGAAAAAAATCACAGATGAATGACCAAGAGAAAAAAAAAAAAAGAAAATACGAAGACTGATTTACAACCTGTTAAGAAACAATAATGAATGCTGGCACAATCCATGAACAGGGCATTCTAGACTCATTGTGAAGACTTATTTCAGGGAACTCTGCCAATAAAAACAAGTAATGCAGGCCTCAGCAATCTCTAGACTTCTTCCAATAAAGAGACATAATCAATCAATGATACTATATTTCTGATCTTTTCCCCTTTTTAATTAAATCTGTTAATAAATTAATCTTTAGGTTTTCAGTGAAATCAAGACAAGAAAAAAGATCTCCATGAAAGACAGAAGAAGAGTGAGAAAAGTTTCTCAGGAAAGAGAAACTGCATACTGGACTACTGGATTTGGACAAGAGAACTGTGTTATCAAAAGTGCTTTGGTATGCTGCAGTTAACAAACTGTGATTCAGAAAAGCAAACACATAAATTGTTGGTTGGAATAAAACAGTAGAGTTCTGTGTTGCAATACAATTTGATATGAAACTGAATTCTAGACCATGGCTTACAAAAAAACCCAACAAAACAATTTCCCACAAATTACGATTTTTTAACTACCAGCAACATACTGAGAATTCTTCATTTCTATTTTACCTGAAGCATAACACACAGTTTGTGTTCATGCAACAAATAATGAAATGCATTCAATTCAACTTCGAAGTTTCATTACCGCACTCTATGTTGACATTAGTTAAAATAAAAAGATGGGGAAAAGAGCAACCTGACTCTTCTAATATGTATGATCTCTGTGTTTTCTTTAAAGGCTGTGGAAGACCTATTTATTCTTTCACATTTTAGTTTAATTTCCACAGGAACACAATGTGATTGATGTTGAATTAAAGAGGAAATCCCTCAGGAGGAGTTCACCTCTCTTGGGCGTCTGGTGTACCATCCTGATATACAGTCTAGCTTTAGCTAGACTTCACACTAACTGCTGTGTAATCATCAGATAAAAATAGACCTGAAAAATGCTGAAAAAGATAACTCCATAGCCCCTAACTAAATCCATGCCTGTAATTGTTAAAGAGACATCTGAAGAAAAAATCTTTCTCTGATTTTATTCTACCCTGTTTAGAAAGACCATAGAGTTTTACATTTCTTCTGGCTGCTGAGAAATACAACACTGTTCTACCAGCCTCAGTTAATATTTCTGTGTTGAACACATACATTACATTGCATTGCTGTAAACTCTGTGTAAATGGACAGAAACCATGTTGATACTTTAGAAGAAATTTTAGCTACATATAATTTGGGAAGTGAATAAAATAATTTCTTTAATAGCACTTTACAAAGAGTTCAATGGCATATTTTACTGGACTCCCTGATCCACACCTATGAAGTCACAAATGCTGCTAGTCAGGTTAACAACATTAACAAAAATGGGATCTTAAAGGTAGAAGCAGCACTGCTCAAGTGATTCAATACCTACAGATTAAACTTTTCAACACTGATTATTGAAAATTGCAAGACTGCATTTAGAGAACTAAAATCTCAGTAAAACTGATATAAACAGAAACAATAAAGCTACTTCTGTAAATAAATCTAGCAACACATTACATTTACACCATGTGTCACCCAAAGGAAGCTCAACTCAAACATTTCAGGAATGCTGGGCATTTTGCTAAGATGTGTCATTATACACTGGCTAAGAAACAAGTAACTGACAGGTAATACTTCCTGTTTTAAACTGGAAAAGAAATCATTCCATGGAAGAAATTATATGTAGTGTTAGTGTTCCTAGGCTACCAGGAGAGCAAGTTGATGTCGTTAAACACCATCTAAGCTGTCTATGTGGACAGCATCTATTTATTTACAGTGCTTTAGAGTAATGATTTTCAAACTATAAAGTATAGAGGACAGAATTTTGTATCTACTGATCACATTAAAGATTCCATAAGATGTCATGAGAAAAATCACACTGAGTAAATAAATTTGATACATGCTTAAAAGCATATCAAATAAAAGGCATTTATAGAAGCAACCATCAATCCAATAAATACAGTTGTTCAATGATTTCTGAAAAAAAAAGGGTGACATTTAGAAGTGTAGCCTTTCTTGAACTTGAATTATTGATAAAAAGACACTCAATTCTTACAAATTATCAATTGATATCAAGTACCAATGGACTTAAAGTTTAATTAATAAATGCTTTTTACATTTATATTGAATAGTAAATATTCTATGCCTCATATCTAAATAGTCTCAAATTGAGCACCTACATAGTTTGATCCTTTGTTAAAATCATTACTACAGCCAGTATCTCCCAATATAGACTGAGACCAAATCCAGGAAAATGAGGTAACATCTTCTGTCAGTAACATGAGAACTGAAGGAAGAGCTATCTCCTTGTTCAAAAGTTCTTCCTCATGAATGAACTAAAAATAAATGGAAAGTCATGTTCTGACATAAAACTCTGCAAGTCAAATAGTCCATCTCCCTACTAAAAGCATTTACAAAAGATTGATAAAGCCTGAATCCAGCACAGTTATGTCTTTCAGTCGTTGAGGCTGAAGAGGCTGAGGCTGAAGGAAATCCCAGGGGTGGAGATTGAGCTGTATTGGGGGGGATCCCAAATTCAGGAACCCATGAAGCAGCCCTAAGCCTCATCACAACCCATAAGGCCTCAGCAGCCAACCAGGAGGGCACAGGGCAGTGCCAGAGCAACCAAGGGAGATTCAATGGCTCCAGGGAGCACAACAAAGTGGGATACGGCACATCAGCATGGGCGTGGCACAGCAGGGAGAGCAGGCAGAGCTTCTCTCAGACCACCTGAGAGCAGCCAAGAGAGGCAAACAGAGCCAACATTCTCAGCAGCCTGCCTAGACAGTCAGGTCCCAGCCTATACCACGGAAAAGGGATTTTCTATCCCAGACACCAGACTTTGCATTTCAATTCATCTGGCTAGTCCAGGTCACTCTAAAGGGAGATCAGCTGCTGCTACCCCAACACCATCAATTACATAATGTCCATGAACTTGCTAAATAGGCCTTCCATTCCTTCCTGCAGTTTATTAAAATAAACATCTAACTGTGTTGGTTTCACTACTGTTTGCTGAGTGATACAACTGGTTACTGGACTCCAGATGAATTTTGCATCGCTTAGTTAATTTTCTTTTAGCAGGTAAACAGTTCCATCAAGTGAGGTCAGTCATAAGTGAGAAGCTAGGAGGACCTGCACTCAGTACTGATTCATCTATATTCATAAAGATATTATGATATTGTTAAAAACTGTGAGTTAAATTAAAAACATAATAAATAAACTCTGGGATAAAGAAAAATATCAATGGTAGGGATTTTGGAATAATCACTTACAAAAACAGTATTTGCACTTAGGCAGTGATTTGCACTAAGGCACTATTTAAGCATATAGGAAAGACAATTTGGTGTTTAATCAAATATTTTAGTTGCCTTACTAGCATTACAGAAAATAGGAATTACATCCTTTTCTATGACTAGTATAGCTTGAAGGTTTGTCTGGTAGGTATAACAGTAAAAAAACCTCAAGAGGAAACAAGCAATAAAAAAATTTCTACTACAGTCATCTGAAGAAAAACTGAGTGGGTTGAAGTATGTACACAATATGGCCTAATCCATTAAAAAAAAACAACTTGCTAAACTGTGACCAGGACCATAATACATTTTGCATTAGTGATGCTCTGTTGTTTATTATGTTGCTTTCAGAATCTCCTCAGTATATAAAATGAGCACTTTGCTAATCCACATATTTATAACTCACAGAACACTCCACATTTGTCAACAGATTTAAGAGCAATGTTGTAGTGAGGTCTCAGGTTTACTTCATTACATTTGCAAAGCATGCCACACAATAATATTGCATAATATCCTACTAGGTGTAACTTATTAAAAATTACCAATTATTAGCATCTTCTTAGAAGACAGTTCCAACATCAGGATTTCAAATGTAGTTATAATGAGGCCAACAAATAAGTATCTTTTCAGCATATTTTTACTTGGAAGCTGAACTCTGAAATCCAGACTTGACATGTGTGTTACCACTCTTCAACAAGAACTGGATCAAGCCAGATCATTTTATAGCCACCTTCAAAAATAGTTTGGTTTTATTACTGCAAGGCCACTGGTATCCTGTGGCAACTGTAATCTTTAACCATATGTTAAGGCACTTAAATATTTATGCCTCTCATGAGGAAGATTAGTATGCTAAGTATGGTAAGAGCCCAGCAATACGGAGCAGGAAAATACCAGAGCTTGGTGGACAGAAATCTTGAGAAGAATTTCTATAACAAAAAAAGACTGGAATGAACCTTTTCTCTCCCCTATGCCCTCACAGTCATGAATCACATCTAGGATTTAGTGGCTACACAAAATAGTACTTTCTCAGAGAACTTGTTCAAAAACTGAAAATACAGCCCATATTCAAGCCCAGTAACCTAATGGCTAAGCTATATAGCTCTGTAATGGGAGGGAAAAAAACCCAAAACCAAACCAAACATACCCAAGGTGTCTCTTTTGCATTATTACATGGAACATTTGAACTCCCAAGAGAGTATTCCAACAATTTGTATATAAAAGTAATTTATAAGTCTGTCTGTTCTGTATTTAAGAAGCATCTAGTTACTGTGAACACCTCAAATCTATGCCTTAACATGTGTGTCCTAATCCACTTTACCACAGAGGCAGCTGTATTCACTGTTCTTTATGGGTCAGTAAATATTCAAGCGTGAAAACCAGAACACTTCAACAGCAAAAAAGCTAAGAGTCTTGCATAAGGGTCATTTAAATAGTACCTGAGATGCATATTATCTCTATTCCAACTCCTCAAAAATACTTTGTATAGAAGAGGTATGAGACTACCTTCCAATACCCATGGAAAATGTTTTAATCAATGGATCTAAAGCAGACCTAAAAAGCATCTCATAAGTCAAAATGCTTTGTGGAGGTTTCAGTAGGTACATCCTGACAAAACCAAGTAGCTTATACAAGAAAGTTCCAAAAGAAAAACATTAATTCTCAATTCTAGAGTTCATGTGACAGGAACCTCTGTGTTATCATCACAGTCGTGGTTCCCAGCACTTGCCAACATCCAGAACTTTGTAAAGCACAGATCAGATGATTTGGATGCCTGTGTTTTGGAACAGGAATAGATTTGGAATTCAGAACACCCAGACTTGCAAGTCTGTTTCCTTGAAGAATCAACAGCTATGTGTACAAAGACGTGTATATGTGTATAGAGATGGCCAAACATGTGGTGGGGTATGTTTAGGGTAATTTTTTGTCAATTCTAAACAGCTTCTTAAATACAGAGTTCATGGCTGATGAGCTCTGAGAACAAGCATAAATTTTTGGGTATATCTCTTTGCAGAGATATATCCAAAATCCCTCTGTAAAACCCTTACTGACTGCTTCAGCACAAAATGGTTGTTTAGACAACTGTACTTTAATGAGATTTAATTTGTTTTTGTCCTCTGTACATTAAATTAATACACTTGTTCAGTGGAATGAGAACAGTTTTAAAAACACTTCAACTTCCTAGCAGTTCAGTGGTGTTTCTCTGTGCACTGGTTTTATACCATCTGGAGGAGCCCACTAGTTTAAAAGTAACAGCAGAAAATAACTATGATAGGGCAGTGTGATAGACTGATGACTTTATACCATTTACAGAAGTGGGTATGTGTTTCATATTTAAATTAGTCACTAGAAAATAGGGGGAACTGAATGGTAGATTAGACTGTCAGAGAATAGAGATGCATGCTGATTAAATACCAAGAAAGAACACTTATTATAATTTTCTCCAGAACATGTCAGTGTCTGTTTTCAATCATTGGTTGTGATATAGTATATAGCAGTAAAATCTAAGTAGAAGACAATTCTCACATTTTAGCAGCTCAGTATAAAGACTGTTACACAGCTTGTTGATATGAGTTATGGATTTCATTATTTTGTGTAAGGAATCACAGACAAAATATAACTTCTCTCCATCCAATTCTACCACCTGCCTAACTGTGTTTTCTCTAAGAGACATGCTGTTGTAAGTCCATAGAGTTTATTGGCATAAACCCAATATTAGCTTTTTATGTTTAAATTAATTTTACATGCAGAAAGCAATAATCAATACATATACCAAACAGAATGAGCTGTTAGAAAGTTAAATCCTATTTAAATATCCATTGCCAAAGACAAGGATAAATGCTGCAGCTTCTAAATTGACAAATAACTAGAAATAGTTATTCATTTATGTTATTTACTTTTCATTTATGAAAGAGAAGAGAAGAGAAGAGAAGAGAAGAGAAGAGAAGAGAAGAGAAGAGAAGAGAAGAGAAGAGAAGAGAAGAGAAGAGAAGAGAAGAGAAGAGAAGAGAAGAGAAGAGAAGAGAAGAGAACTGAAAAAATAAAAGAAAAAAGCAAAAAATCCCCAAAAAATCTCTACCTGACAGATCTAGACTTCTTGTTAAAAGCAACTTTTGCTTGACTAGAGGTAACAGATCACTCTAAGTATAAGTAGACATCAATAAAGAAGTATCCTATATAAATAAGGTTACACACTAGAACCCCTAAATGATGTGACAATTGGTTTTCCAGTTTAAAATTTGATGAAAACTTAACCTCAGCAGATTGCAAACTACTTCTATAAGTAATACAGTTTGTTTTCTTTTTTCATCCTAATCCTCTAATTCCAGAACTTTGAAGTGAAATATTTATTTGGATCAAAGTACACACCTAAAAAAGTCCTGTAACACAAGTACCTTTTAAGAAGAATTGAAGTGGTGTACCTTGTAAGAGGAATATAAGGAAATAATTAATTTCTTTGGTCAGGAAGTGAAAGCATATATGGTATGCTTGTCTTACAGGTTACAAAAGCCCTCCACTATTTTTCATCATATACCTCTGCCTAAACAGTTCATAGTTAGTGGAACACATGTTGTTTATGCCTTTTCTTCCAACAGCTATTGCCAGACCAGTCTGCCTTTCATCCCACGACTTCATTCTTCCAGGAATAATACATGACTATGCTAAACCATATGTGCAGGCATGTTCATGTTATGCAGGTCTGAACATCTCATCTTCCAGTTGCAAAGGTAAGAGTGGTGTATTCTGCAAGCTTTTGTGCCTAGGTAGCTCTCCAGTGTGCTGAAGGGAGATGGCACACTACTACATCTCTCTCAACACTCAGGGCAAGGACTGCATGGTGACATGTTCAATGCACACATTCCAAACACAGACACATGACTGAAATACTAATGAGACTCCTGGAACAACAAAGGCTTCAAAGTGATCAACGAGTGATCTTCCCTCAGCTACAACTGGTCAAAGCAAACTGCACAAAGTGATACTACCACAATAACAAAGTTCAGAGGACTGACTGACAAGATAGAGCAATGAATTAATGTCCTGATTACCACTAAGAGCCTCTGAGTGAAAGCAGTTGCTAGTAATAAATAAAACAATTTATCTGAGACTTGTCCTCTAGGTACCTGTCTGTTCTCAAGCATTATGTAGAAAATGCTGATTAAAAGCCAAAAAGTGTTGACCTATTTATCCAGCTGCCAAAATGACTGTTTTTCCTACAAATATAACCAACACATCAACTCTAGAGAGTTTTATTCAAGGGAATTGAAACAGTTGATTGAACAAGGACCCTAATAACAGGTGGATCACATCTGCTCAGATACATGTCTTGAATAGTTGGTTCATCAGTCTCTATTTTAAAGAATACTCTGAGCATCTGAAGGTTTTCACTCCTCATGTCTAAATATACAACCTCAAGACCTGAATGTGTGACTTCATTACCTAACTCCTGTTTCTATCAACAAGCCTTCTAAAGGTGAGTCAGTTTGGAAGATTAGCGACCAAGACTGAGGAACACTGCAGTATTCTACAGTCTGAAAGACTGTTAGTAAACTAAGGTCACTGCATTTAGTCCTGTAGGTAATCTAAACTAAATGCACTTTGTGCTGACAACAGAGAAAACAAAGATGGTGCATGTGTGACTTACCAGCACAAAGATGCTGATAGCAATCAACTTCTGGTTTTATGTATTACTTCCAACAAGTTGCTTCATATCCTCTGTAGTTTGGAGCTAATTGCTAAAATAGCAATAAAGTACTGTAAAATGAGATTTGTTTTTTTTCTAAGGTGGGAGTAAAGACATACAGAAATAGTTACTTGTTTTTTTGTTTGCTTTCAACAGAGCACTCAAGTGATTATATATCAGTAGTTCACACAAAAAAATTAAGTGAAAATGTGTATCAGATTTAAGCTGTGCTGAAAAGGTTTTACATTTGCCATTCACGCAACAGCATTTGATTACTAATTTGTGCAAATATAAATGGCATAATGATTGAAAAAAGCTTTTCTCTCCTTTGTGACCCAGATTTAATTATGGCTCATCTGGTTTTTGGTAACACTGCCAGGAAAAAGGACACATTCAAAAACTCTTTCTAGGCAATTCTCATGTGTGACATACTGAGGAGACTCATTGGGTCTATACAATGGTCTATTGCCTTCCTTTTTTTCTCACTAGTACCTACGTTACTGCTTATAACATTTATTAGTAACTTAGTATCTTCTCTATGGTATTTATAGGTTTAATTAAGTCACCTCTCTGCAAGACTCTTCATTCCATTATTGTCTACTTGGCTGCTCAAACTATATTTTTAATAATTCATTAAATACTTAAAAGTCATGAAATCTAAACATTATTAGTTTTGGAAATTACAATCCTAAACCATGAAATAAATAACTAAATTGTTAAGGAAGTACTACATATTTCTTCTTAAGCTACTAAGTTTAGGATGTTCATGCTTTCCATTCAAATTAATCAGATTGCAGCATTTGGCACTACTTCAGTAACAAACCATTTAGTAGACAGCCCACCTCAGCAACTCAGCCTTTCTTCATTTTGAGGATCTATCACTGACTGCTAGATTTTCATGGGTTTTTTTCTCCATCATTTAATATTTCTCACTCTGCAAGACTTCTTTATTAGCTATAAATTAACATTCAGTCTATGGAATAATATGATCTGAGAACCCATGTATTGTATACAGGCTGCTGTACATTATTTAAAGAAAACTAAACGAAATTTGAGTCTGTTGTTTACTCTATTCCCCAAAGAGAATTCCAAATGCTCTGTTTCCAGTTAAAAAAACCCCAAAACGAAAGCTTCAAATTGTCATTTTTTGATCCTAGTAAGAATTCATACTATTTTAATAAAATATATTAAAATCTCCTTTAGACCTGTTTCATTTTATGAGCTTATTAAGCATTCTGTGTTGTTCCTATAAACACCCTCATTTTACTACTCTCCTAAACATTTAGAAATGGGCACGATATATGATGAGCTTTTTAGTTGCTAATGTATGAAAACTTTCTGAAGCTGTACTTATGAGTGCAAAGACATCAAAGCCAGCTCTAAATAAATCAGCTTAGGTTTGGAAGCAATATTACAGTTTAGTATGATGTGCTCCTTTGATCCCCTCCTGTCCCCAGCACTTCGACAGTATTTTTGGCACAGGGTTTGTCAGGTCAGCTCAGAGCTACACAGAATCCCTGGACACACACAGGGTTTCCTGGCTGAGCCCTCCACTGGATTGGAGATATCTGCTACACTGCTACAGCACTGTGCAGACCTTCCTACATTATCTTCTACATCTTTTAGAAACTGGAGATTAATTGCAGCAGTAGTAGGCAAATAGGAGTCATAAAACACTAAGTTTTTTTTTTTTAATGTGCATTGCATCCTGGTATTGTTCACAGACAAAGATAACATTATATTAAGGGAGATAATGTATACATGCATGATCATTTCTATGCACCCTTATCAGTACAGTAGAATTCTCCACTGCAGTCCTTTGGTGTCCATTTCCTCAGGTCAAGCTTACCAAGAATTAACCACAAAATATAACTGCTTTTTTCCTGTACAAAGGAAATCAGAAACAATCCACAGAGAAGAAAGTCAAAGAATCTTTTTTTGGCCTGCTCTGCTCTGTGGTGAGAGTATAAGACCAGCAAGTTCTTCTCCTGTGTAACAGCTATGTTATTATAGGTCAGCTGATACCAACCTCACAGAATCAATGATTGTTAGGACTGCAGTTTCCCTTTGTTACACACATAATTACACTAAAAATCTGCTGCCTAACAATTGGTGAAGAATATCAGATTAATGATCGTGATGACACTAGAAGAAAATTCTGAAATTCTTTGCTCATTGTTTTATTTTTGCTCACGGACTTTCATAAAGTTTTGTATTCAATAAAAAATCTGGTCCATATTCAGTTAAATCTCTCTGTTGTGCATCTTCATGCTAGTACCTGAGCTACTAAAAGAACTGTAGAATTTTGTGCAGTCACTTGTTGCTAATATACTTTGTAACAATCATATTTTTGAAAAGTTACAAATGAAATTTTCCTTTTGTGCCTTGTTTATGCCTATAAATTTCAAATAATTAAAAATATATTTATTTTGTTCTTTAATCAATATGACATTTTATCCTTAAACAAGTTTTCACTTGTAGAAACAGGGATAAGGAAACACAATTTACTATCTATGTGTTTACTGTAATGGCAACCATTCTTTTTAATTACTGTGTTCCAGAGGGAAAACAGCATATTTTTTTCTTATCTTGTAAAGTTTTGTATCCTTAAAACATAATTTTATTATGCATTGCAACAGAAATTAAAAAACTCACCTTCTTTCAAGATGTCACATGTGGGAAATGATTTTACAGAATAATACAGTTTCAAGTGTAGGTTTTGAATTGAGACATTCAATAGAAATACAAAGAAAAAATTCAATATTATAATACTTTTCCCCAGAGGCATCAACTCCTCCCTTCTTCCTAACACACAAAAGCATAAAAATATTCCAATGTCTGTGACTAGAAAGCTAGTAAATTTTACTAAAAACATATTCACTAGAGATTAATTTTCAAGAACCATAAGTTTTTAAAAAAAATGATGTCACGAAACAGACAGAAAACAGCTTTTTGAAGGGGTTGCCTACACAAAGCACCTATTGTTTTGCAAAACCTTTATACCAAACTGTGGCCACTTAGACCTCTTCTATTTCTAGAACAGACAATAGTAATTGAGAAATATTTTTCATTATTTCTCTACAGAAGAGATAAACACAATTCAACCTCAACATACTCATCCCTATTCTAGATTTTAAACTAGCAAACATTGTGGCTACAGCATCAACTAGTCAGCTCAGCTGCTCTATGGCCTGTTTCTGAGTTTAAGTTCAATCAGCATGATCTGACCAGGTCCACTGTATTCCTTTCCATCCTCCAGGAGTCAGCATCTGACATCATCAGGTGGCAAAAGTGCTGTGAATGAGACAATTCCCTCATTATGCACAAGAAGTACTCAGGACTGAGTCAAGACTGCCAGAGGAGCTCCAGCAATTTGGAGAAAATAGTTTGTCTGCTTGGTTCTGAATTCTGAACCACAGCATCAGAAGAGTAGAGACAGCCTTTGTCTCTAACTCCAACACATCACCAGGATTAATCATATATGTTGTTTTGTTTCCTGACAAATTCAGTTGTCAGATGCCTCACAACACAAACCATCAAAAAAAAGCAATACTATAGATCTTAAAAGCTTTTATTTCTATCATAGAAATCCTAAGTATTCTTAGTTTGTATATAGATAACTAGCCTCAGGTGATTATATCTTCTCCAAGTGTCACAGGTTGAAATGCATTTGGTAATTATTACAGCTCTTGGCTTCATTATATTCTTTTCCTTTACACTCTTTCCTACATTACAATATGAGGAAGGGTAAGGATCTTGCTTTCTCCTGTTTCAATCTTTTCTGAAAATAAATTATCGTAATCATGTTGTCTCTGCACAGAATATCTTTTGTGTTTTCAGGTTTTGTTTCTCCTTTTATCTTTTTTTTAATATATTTTTTTTAAAAGAGCAGACAATCTGCAAAAGTACTTCAGAAAAAAATGAAATCATGTTCTTATACAATCCAAAACTACAAAATTTTTAACATTATTTTTCTGTGTCTTTCTCATGCATCTTAACACTGGCTTTGATTTTTGGCTTGTGATAGATTCTGATGATGGTTTGAAAAAGGCAAGCAACACAATTTTTTCCTTCAAGTTTATTGGTTCAGTGACATGTCCCAGTAAGTCTGTGAAAGCTTTCATTTGTCCCAGAGCTAAGCTGTTAAGATTCCCCACTGGACTTCCTCAAACTCCAGTCACCATAAACACATCCCCTTTCATAGGCTGTGATATGCACTGCAACAATTGTAATGTTATCCAACTAATACCATGACAGGAATTGTTAGGCCCATTTTTGACCACTCTAGCAGGAAAGGGGCTGACTAATTTTTCTCTCCAGAATTTCCAGCATGTAGAGTTATCAGAAATGATGCTGTGCAGGCAAAGCTACATTTTTCATACAGAATTCATTTCCTGAAATGGGTCAAACTGTAAGTTGAGGAAAACAGATGAAGAGAAATTCCAGATTCATCTGCCACGGTTCTCTAACCCAAGCAGTTTAATAACCTCTTTATGGTTTACACAAACCTTCATACTTAATGTTGTTTAGTTTGAATTTGCATATGTGGGCAATAGTATCTCCATGTACTTCTTGAAAAAACAAGTGAATAACAATGCATGCATTGTCTTGTACTAAAGATATACTTTCCATAGTATTTGAAAAGTCGTGGTGACCAGGTAAGGTGCCTAGTGGGTGGAAAAAAGGGAAACATCATTTCTACTTTTAAAAAGGGGAGAGAGGAAAACCTGGGAAACTAGAATGAGAGAACTGCAGGGTAGTGAGCTTAACCTTTGTGCCTGAGAAGATTACAGAGCACATCTTCACAGAAGCAAGGCTGCTTGAATCCATATACCAGACAAGAAGGTGATCCAAAACAGTCAGCACTGCTTTACTAAGGGCAAATTGTGCCTGACCAATCTGGTGGCCTTCGATGACAGAGTGACAGCAGCAGTCAACAGGGAAAGGACCAAGAAATATCATCTGTCTAGGTTTCCTTAAGGCCTTTGACGCAGTTCCACATGGCATCTTTACCCTGATAGTCGAGACACGAGTCTGAATGACTCTATGTCCAGGTGTAGGCCAGTAATGAGTCTGTCATTATATCACCTCAAGTCTGTCTTGGGACTGTTGCTCTTCATTATCTTTATCATCAATACAGTGAGATCCAGTGTACCCTCACCACAGCTGCAGATGACAGGAAGCTGAGCGGTGCATTTGACACAACAGAAGGAAAGCATTCCATCCAGGAGGACTTGGACAATCTTGAGAAGTGGGCCTGTGGGAACCTAGTGAGGCTCAATAAGTCCAAGTTCAAGGTGCTGTGCCTGGGCAATCCCAGACATGAGTACATACTGGGGGAAGTCATTGAGAGCAGCCCTGCACAAAAGGACTTAGGGATTCTTATGGAGGGAAAGTTGGACATGAACCAGTAGTGTGAATTTGCTGTCCAGAAAGTGAAGTTCATGTCAGGCTGCACAAAAAGAGGAGTGGCCATCAGGTCCAGGGAGATGGCTCTGACTCTCTACTATTCTGAGATTCCACCTAGAGCACTGTGTCCAGCACCAGGATCCTCAGCCCAAGACATATGTTGATGGCCACAAAGATATATAGGAGTCCACAAAGAAGATCAGATAGCAGAGCTCCTGTCTTACAGACTAAGAGAGCATGGCATGTACAGACTGCAGGACAGAAGGCTCCAGGGATTACTTATTGCAGCATTTTAGTATCTAAAAGAGGCCTATAAAAAGGAGGAAGAGTAGCTTTTACACAGGCAGGCAATGACAGAACAAAAGTGCATGGTTTTATACTCAAGGGAAGACTCTAAATAGATCTTAGGAAAAAAAAATCACCTAGAGGTTAATGAGGCCCTAGAACAGGTTGTCCAGAAAAGCTGTGGATACCCCATCCTTAGAAGCATTCAAGGCCAGGCTGGGGGGGACCCTGAGCAATATCAGAGGTGGGTGGCACCCCTGACCATGGCAGGGCAGTTGGAACTAGATGAACTTTAAGGTCCCTTCCAACTCCAAGCCCTTCTGTGGTTCTATCATTCCTTAAAAAGAATGGAATTATTTAGTTTATACCCAAAAAATTCTTGAAAAAACATATTTTTTAGAAGTAGTAGACTTCTGAATATAAATCAGCAAGATTACATGTGAGGTAAATAACTTTTCTTTGC
This sequence comes from Thryothorus ludovicianus, assembly GCA_013397245.1. Lineage (NCBI taxonomy): Eukaryota > Metazoa > Chordata > Aves > Passeriformes > Certhiidae > Thryothorus > Thryothorus ludovicianus. Next base: position 294,936 of record VZTB01015934.1, read on the forward strand.
TTTCTAATATTTACTTGCTTGTGCCAAAGAATGAGTTAATAGTTCCATCACCTGAGAAATTACACTAAGTAAACTTTTGCAAGTCTTTATTCAATGGGTAGAGCTTCAATGCTCTTCAGAAAAAAAACAAACCCAAAACAAGAGCTCCTCAACTCTAAAGCAATTACTAGGTTACTAATAACAGTATCAAGGGGCACACTTAATTTCAAGAAATATCTGTCTGTTTTGAATCTCATTTCTAACATATATGAGTGTATAAATTATTGGACAAGAATTCAGCATTGAGAGGTTTTATTAAGAGACTTTTTTATTGAAGATTTCTTCATGAACACTGAAAAAAAAATCTTGCAGCATGTTTTTTGCAAGAAAGAATGAGACACAACAATGCAATTTCTGGTGGATAATGTTTTTTATCTGTGTTCCACCAAGGTGAGTAATCAGTTTTTTCATGCAGTCCATTCCAGAATTATTTTATCCTTGTTGTTTGAAAGGTTTTTGCTGAAGACTAACCTCAAGCTTTCTTGATGCTGTTTGAGTGTATTACTGACTTTTGCATTTGAAGATTACGTTCATGACCCTGTCCTTCCATTGTCCCCTCCATACCTTTCCATTTCTTGTTTTCTGTAAGGTCAAGTTCATTAGGTTTATGCAACAAGTATCTGAAACAGAAATATGCAGCTAAATCTAAAAGAAATATGTCCTTCTCAATGAATATATCAATACACTTAAATTTTAACCTACAGATGTTTTAATACAAATCTAAACTACATATCTTCTGGCAAGCTACCAAGAATTCCTTGACTATGACAAATTCATCAAAGCAAAAAAGCACCCTTGGGAAACTTGTAAATGTGGCACAATATTAACTCCCCTAAGGAAAAGAAAAAAGGATGGAAGACTTTCCTCTAATTAAAAATTAAAACTTTCACCGAAGTAGTATATGTCACACAATAACATATTTAAAAGGTGAGATTATGCTATGTTCACTAATCACTATTATGTATATGAAAATTAAATAACATAAAATTAAATTATAATAAATAGGTAATTCACAGAAGCACCATGCATCAAGTTTAAGAGTTTTTTCTTAAGGTAGAAATAAGCTCGTTCAACTTTATCAAGACTCTTTTTCTTCAGGAATGAAAGGCACGGCAAACAAAGAAACCCTAACTGCATGAGAAATGAAAAGGATAAAAAGATTTATACTATACATAAGTGGCACCTTTTTGGAAAATACAAACTGTTTAGGTGATTTGACTACTGGTATGTTCCACAGTTTATTCAGTCATACTATTTATCTGTACAAAACCAGCTATACTTTGCCAATACTTAAGGTAAAACATCCTTTAAGCCAACACACACAAAAAAACAAGCACTCTTCCATATACATGATAAACTACTAGACTCTAGCTATTACATGGAATTACTTTCTTTGTCAAAATATATAAATGCATTTAACAGAACTGTAGCTATTTGGTTGGGAAAGTAAATCAAGAAATACTCCAGCCAGCCTTTCCCCTTTCTCTGGTAATACATGATCTCTGCATGTAACTACTGACAAAACATATAGTCAACTCTATGTTCAAGAAAAGCTAGAAAAGGCCATTTCATGTAATAAACCAAAGTTCTTCCAGGATAATTTGTCTCTCTCAACTACCTACTTACTGCCATTCCTGTTTACACAGGAGACAAAGTTACAAGCATATTTCTTAAGAAAATGTTACCTACATTTTTTTTTCTTTTAAATTCAAACACAAAAATAAAATTACTGATTAAAATCCATTCAACTTTCAGAAACTATTTTTTATCTGTATCCTTAGAGTTTTACTCTAATCTACTCCAATATATCTAAAGCTTTGTTTGTATTTTCAATTTACCACCATACTATTCAGAAGATACAAGCCATTACCACATATCACACATAGAAAAATCAGACAGCAGATAATAATGTGGCTTCAGCAAAGTCATTGCTGTAGTGAGATCAACATCCAGTTACCATTTCATCTTCATTTTAAGTTTCTTCTACTTTTTCAGTTAAGACTAATCTTTCATTTTGTCTTACGATGTTTACTACAATGCTACTTGTAAATAACTCTATTCTTCTAGATAATGTAGCGAACATTTGGAAATAAAGCACTAAAAGTGAGAAATGGCAGTAATAGAAGGTCAACATAAATCATTAAGTTACTTCGTTAAGTACTACCTATATTGTTCAGAATTTCATCAAGAGTTTGTTTCCATGTTTATGAAGTCACTAATAAATATTCACTGCCTAATTGCATGTGAAATTTTAAATATGAAGTACAAATACTCCTAGAAAAACAACTCCTCCCTCCTTCTTCCCATAACAGGGCTACAGCTTACTGTCACTCTCAAACACAATGTGAAAATAAGTGAAGCTCAGGAAGAGAAACTGCTTCAGGACAATGCCAGCTCAGTGTAGGAGGTGCAGAATTACCCTGTAGCTAAAAAAAGGGACACTGCAAATTTCCCAGTCTTTTCAAAATGCAACACTATATGGTTGCAAAGCATTCAACAAGACAGTGTTGAAGCTAGTTTAGCAGCAAATTGGTATATAAAACACTACATACCTGAGCATTTTGCAGTATTTCTTTTTGACTAAGGGAGCTTTGCCCATTTCTACTCTATGCTTGCCATCCCCTCTTTGCCTCTTCATATTTTTCAATCTTAGGTGGGGCTCACAATTTCTACTCTCTGGTTTTTACTAATTTTAAACCACCCTGCATGTGAGACAGGCAGATGGGAAAGTCAGGTTACACATTACAATAAAACCCTGGTTGTCTCACATTGCTGCTTGTGATTTCTAAAATAATCTGGGTCCTATTTCACATCAGCATCAGCAATGAATTTCCATGAAAGAAACAATCCCTTTTGAGCCCATACAGAACACAATCAACCTTCAGTATATTTGCTGGCTGGAGCTACAATTTGAAATTGGTTAACATCCTGCTGACTCTGCACATTAAGAAACAGAGCTGAGCTCCCTAAGTACTATTTATCCTAGTCTCTTAACTGAAATGCAATAAAAAGGAGGTTTGATACTGAAATAAGGTAGCAGTGAATATATAGTGAGAAAATAGATCTCTTGACATTATTTTTTGAGTTAGTTTTGTTAGCAGTATCACACTTTAAACAAAATATGAAGTATAAGCCAATGATGAGACATTTATTTGTACAAAATTTTATCTCTCATGAATTGCAAAGTTCGTTGCCCACAGACTATTTTGTTATATTTTGTTGGGAATGTGCCAATCAAATTTTGTTCAGCAATACCATAGCAACAAAAAGCAAAGTTACATGCTGTTACATTCCCTGTAGCATGGTTAGAAGGCATGAGGCTCCATGGTCAATCCTTTATTGAAGGGATAATCCTCTCTTGTATTAACTGTGCTTTCTATACAAAAGATCTCTGGAAGTAGGATTCTTATTGTTTATGGAGAGAGAGATCCAAAAATTACCTAGGCATGTTAACTGGGAGCAACATAGGCTATATTAAATAATATAGGAGAGATTGCATATAATTACTCTTTAAAAGGAGCATCCTTGCACTACTCTGAGTGATGAAGCAGTTCCCAGAATAAAACTCTAGAAATAGCCTTTTGCTGATCCACATCCTGTTAGGATGTGGCACATCGCCAGCTGGTGCATAATAATTTACAGAGCACCTTGTGAGCAGGAGCAGCTCAGATTCTCAGATGGTTTCAGCACAGACAGAGTAGCAATCCATAACAGTGCCATTAGAAGCTCTTCCCCTCCATAAAAAATATGCATTCATACTGCATTCACATCATAACACTAGACTGCAAAACTTCTGAAGTCATCTCAGCCCCTTCAATGTATAGAAAGGATAACCTGCATTCCAGTAGTAGGTTAAACAACTGAAACTACTTAAATCTCATGGTTACTGACACACAGCAAAGATGTTCTGCCATCTTGCTTTCTAGATGCACCAACAGCACTCAGTTCCTTCCCACCAACAATGTTAAATGCTCCTCCACTGGTGGCAACACATTCTCTGTGTTATGGGCTATGGCTTCCCCAGCCTGGAACAGACTCACATGCATTGCTGGGGAGTGACGTGTACACACCACTGCTGCTTACAGAACAGCTGAGATAAAGTCTCAGAGAATTTATTTCATTAGTTACCATATATGCATCCAGAAACATCTTCATTAAAATTAATTTATGTTGCAGATATTTTGTGATGTTAATGAGCTTCCTGCAGAACTATTTTTGTTAGGTATTGGTTGGTAGTTTTATTTGCTCTGTCAGTCTCTGTAGATGTGCCATCCCACAGTGGGTCTTGCCTAACAGAATTTTCTTTTCCCTGCCCCTGCTCCTTCTGAATTTTCCTGGCATGCCTCATCCCCTTCAAAGTTTGTTGATCAAGATTTTTTATTATTATAGATATTAAGCTTATACCACATTGCTGAATTTACATGGAATGGGAAAGGTGTAAATCATAGACTCTTGTGAAACATCTATTGCTGTTGTATTCATTCTGAACCTCATGATAAAATGCAGGTTAATCCAGATATGGAACATAGACAGACACATAGACATATAGAACATAAACATAGACACATCTTGATCTGATAAGGGATTTTGGGCTCTTTTTTTGGACTATTTTTAGATATACTTTTTTACCATTTTGCCAATACCAGTTTTAAAACTAATGTGAACAGCACTTTTTGTTCAAAATTGGTTACTTAATGCTATAGGATTATTTTTGATTAATTGCAAAGCCTCTTGTAAAAATTTAATATCAATAAAAATATATTAGTTTATTAGCTGGAGAGACCAGACCAACACATTTAGGATGTCTTGAGGTGTCTCTGGAACTTAAAAGAGACTGGCCAGTAAAGCTTTAGGATACAGTGCCCTCTTACAACTCTTGTTAAGGTTTGAAAGCCTCAGAAGACTTGCTACAGCTTCAGATCTCAAACTAAGATACTGGTGAATATAACTTCTAGCATGTTTCAATCCTGTTGTGAAATTTGGCCTATACTCTTATTTACAATAAGAGTATGGGCCAAAGGCAATGGGACAGGTGCTACACAGTTTACATCCTTATCTCTCCACCAATTTAATGCATCAAAAATTTTACCTGCAATGGTTAGACAATTTCTATTAGAACGTTTATTTTTAGGACAGAAGAAGAATTGGAAATGTATAGAATTAACAGCAGACTGAATCTAAAGAGATAATATTATCTACTCCTAACTACACCAGGTCTTACACTCAGACCTTTGTGCCACATATATCCTAGCAAACTAAACAAGGCTGGGCAGACCTGAACAACAGCTTTGGTATATTATCAATACTGCTAAATTGAGTCCTGATTCCTAAAACAACTTTGGAATATGCTGGGCAGTATTCATAACAGCTGTGATGTAAATAACTGCTTGAGCTTTAGGAGATAAGGAAGAATTTAGTCACCAGCATGCAAGTCACATGCACAACAACAGTCAAGCTGTAACAACAGAAAATTGTCCCTGATGTGGTCTATGAATTAGTTAAGATGTAGATTTAATGGTCTCACATCACTGTACAGGGGAAGGATCACATGAATAAAAAAAATATTGCAGTAGGTTTTAGAAGTAATGTACTTATACATTTTTAGCTATAAATATTTTATAATTCTAGATTTACTTTACAATCTTTTTTATGTGAAATTTTGCTTTCTCATATATTCATGATAAAATAATATAGCAAAAGAAATTTGTAAAGTCTTGCCTTTTTTTTTTTTTTTTAATTCACAGAACAAAAGTTATTCTAGATAACCATTTTGCCAGAGTATTGAGAAACAAAGGGTTTGAAAAAAGTTTTGGTTTCCTGAAGTGTTTGGTTAAGTGTCCTTTAGCACTCTACTACCTCACTCGCTCTTGTCCCTGCCAAAAGTACTGCCAAGCTCCTTCTGATAGAACTTGGACACTTTCTCCTCCAGCAGCACTGGCTGCTGTGCTCCCCAGCTGCTTGTCTACACATAAGAAAAGCAGGTAACATTTGCTGAGCCTGGCTGGGGAATAAAGGTTTGTCAGCTGTCCAGTAAGAACAAAGTCTCATGGAGCAGCTGTCTGCTGCCTCTCACACTGAATCTCTTTCATTGGTAGGGAACTGAAGGTGAGAGTATTATTATGTTTGAGGGTTTTTTTCACATAGTAGAAATGAGCTTGATGATTGACTTTTTAAAAAAGTTCCTCCAGGGAGGTAAGCTGGAAAAGAATACACAAAGAAAATTCATTGAGTGACAGAAACTGATTCTCTTGGGAATCTGAATCAAAGCAAACAGCCTCCCAAACCAACTCTCCAGCTGACAAAAAAAAGGCGTGTGAATTAGGAGCAGGTTCTCAGCATCTGCAATTATTTTCTCACAACAGCCTCCAAAACCAGTCATTTTATACATGAAAATCTAGTACTCAAATAGTTTCAATGCATATTATAAAAAATATTTGTTAATTATTATATACTAATTGATAATTTATTAAGAAAAGCAAGACAAAATAACATTAAGTACCAAGAGCACTGAAATACTTTTCAATATAAATTGGATAATGTCACAAATATTTACTGTTAAAAAACACACTATTTTAAACAAGATTTTATGTTGCCATAGAAGTGATGCAATGTACAAGACCAAAGTTTTATGTAAGAGTACATGACGTCCACGTAACTTCTATACAATAAACAGAAAGGATGCCTTAAATAATACTTCATATTTATCAAGAAATAAAGCACTACTTCTGAATAGACAACTAATAGGAATAAGAAAAATGGATATTCATGTTCTGGATGAACAAAAATTCATTTAATTATTTTACATGAAGTGTTATCTTAATATTTTCACAGTTGACAGAATAGTTCCAAAGTCACTTTCTATTAACCCCTGTGTAGAGTACAAACAAAACTATAATATGCTAAAAATACATACCTTGAATATACATATCTTAGCAAAGTTTTTCAATGTGTTAAAAAGTAGTAACGAATTTTGCTGTTGAATTGGCATTTTTATGCCGCATATAATAAGTACTAAAGTTAAAGAGGACACAATCTAAATTTTATCTCTTTTGAAGACAATTATCTTCTGGTGAAGTCATTTGACAATGAGGGCACTTACTGATTTACAAGAGCAACTCCCAAATTGCTCAGGACGCGCAGTCTCCAAGAGCAACTCGCAGATGACATTACTGTGCACTCTAAGCGGTAGAGCTTGATAGGATTTCAAGACATGACACCAGGCCCACTATTTCACATGAGAACACAAATCTGTCCTCCATCCATCAGTTAATGGGGACAATTGCTACTGCTCAATACCTCATCTACAACAAAGCAATTAGGAATTAGCAGAACACCTGTATTTTATAGCACACTATCCGATGCAAGTACCAGCACAATTTGGTACTCAGCCCTAACTGCAGCTACCCCTAATCGAGATAATTGCTCAGCAAATCAAAGTGGCCTAGTGAAGCAAATAATTAAGTGTCACAAACTGCTGTGCTAATTTTTTTTTTTCACCCTCAGTAAGTAATTCAATGTAAGTCTTCCTCTCCTACATGAAACGGGAAAGTAACAAATTATTTTACGTCTCCATATTATCCAGAAACACTTATTTTCTTTATGAAACTTTTGAAACATGAAATTGTTTATAAGTACAAAGGTTATGCCTTTGGAGCAGAATGCTTTGCTCCAAAAGAATTAAACCTGAGTGATTATTTGAAAGTTAAGCAGTGCACAGTCTTTCCAGTTAAACACGAAATAGTGTAGGAAGACTTCAGACTCTATCATAAATTTTCCAAAATAAAGAAGTACAACTTTCAGTTGAACACAAGGATATGATTTTTAAATAGAAATATTTTTAGGCAATTGTGCAGTGCTTACGATTTTTGAAAATTAGGTTTGCAGATCTTCATGTTGAAAAGTGAAAAGCTGAAATCTCAAAGTGATTTTCTTTTTTGATATATAGGCTTTTGGGACAGAAAAGAAATGTCACAAGAAGTGATTCACCTCCTCCTAAAATAGTTTGCAAAGAGAACTGAGATGAAAGCTCTTCAGAGGTGTCTGTTTCTTTTCTCTAAAAGAGGGAGTCCAAATTCCCCTGATTAGATTTGTATTACTTTTAGATATAAGACTCAGTTTAAGATTAAGAAACTTAGATGAAAACACCTGCAGATACACAGACTGTCCAAAAGTTCCTTATAGTCAACAGAGATCTAATCCACATTCAGCAGCATGAATCAGTTTACCATAAAATTAACACCTAGGACACACTTCAGGTTACATAAATGCAAGCAATTACTTTCATAAAAACTACTCAACAAAAAATTCAGTCCCAGTTGCTGAGGACATTTTTTCCTTAGGTCTGGAAAACTCCCAAAGACAAAGATTCTAAAACTTACTTTTTCAGAGCTTGATTATTTTCATCATAACATTTTATTTATCTGGAACTTCCATTTTTTTTCCATTATGACTGTGTGCTTTCCCATCCATTATTTCCCTTAATAAAGATCCCAGCTCTGTTTTTCTGGAAACATCCCAGTTTGGGATTAAGGGGCTGCTGCCAGGTCCCCTTGAAGCCATCTCTCCTGAAAGGCTGAGGAAGCTCAGTTGCCTCAGCCTCTCCTTACAGGGTAAGTGGAGCAGATGGCAGGTCTACATCCAACTCATTCTGGTCTGTTAATGTCTTTCTTGTGTTAAGGGAGCAAAAATTGGATGCAGTATTCCTGTAGGAAAGTGAATAAAGACTAAGTAAAGGGAGCAGAAGTGGGAAATCACTTCCTTAACCTACTGACTATACTCCTTTTGATAGGCCCACTCTGCCATTGGCTTTCTTCATCACCATGCATGCTGCTGGCTCATGTTCTGCTGACTGTCTGCCAGGACACCAGCTCTCTTTCCGCAAAGCTGCATCCTGACCAGTCGCTCCCCACACTAAACTGGGGAAGGGATTTAATCTATCACAGATGAGAAACTTAATGTTTGTCCTTGTTGACATTTTTGGCTATTTGTCCAGTATCAAAGACATCTAAATAGCATCTTAAGCAAACTGAATGCCCCCCAGGTTGGTGTCATTACTCCTCCTGTATATGTTAATGCAAGAGTGATGACATACCAGCTGTCATTTACCCTCTGAAGTCCCATGCCCCCTCCTGGTGATGAGTTCATGGTCACTTTGCTGCATCACCTTTCCCAGCTGGGAGCGTTATGCTCACTGCTGAAATAACCATATCCAACCTATTTTACTTCCTATGGAAAATTCTTGTAGAAGTAAAATACTTATATACAATATTCTAACACAAACTGGCATTGTAATCTTTTGCATTTAAGATAGAAGGGTGAAATGGTGAAACTGTTGGCTCCTGACCGTGAGCCTGTAGTGTGCCCAGGTAACCAAGCAGGCCAATTTTTGCCTGTATAGGGAACAGTGGGTCAGCAGGACTAAGGGTGTGGTTCTCCCCTGTAGTCAGCACTGGTAAGGCTGTAGCCTTACACCTCAAGTGCTGTGTCCAGTTCTGGACCTCTCACTTTGAGAAGGACATTGAGGTGCTGGAGTGAGTCCAGAAAAGGGCAGTGGAGCAGGGGAAGGATGTGTAATATATGTCCTGTGAGGTGCAGTTGAGGGAGCTGGGAGTGTTTAGGCTGGAGAAAAAAGAAAGCTCAGGTGACCTTATGGTTCTCTCCAACTATTTGAAAGGAGGTTTTAGCCAGTTGGGGGGTCAGTCTCTTCTCCCAGGGCATTTGTGACAGAGCAGAAGAGAAATGGTCTTAAGACACACCAGGGGAGATTGAGGTTGGACACTAGAAAGAACTTCTTCACAAAAACGATGATCAGATACTGGAACAGGCACTGAGGGAGGTGATGGAACCACTGCCCCTGAAAGTGTTTAAGGAAAGAACTGATGTGGCCCTTAGTGTCATAATCTAGTTGACAAGGTGGTGTTCATCAAAGATTGGACTCTGTTATCTCAGAGACCTTTTCCAACCTAGTTGATTCTGTCTGTCTGTGTTATTTTATGTAAATTTTCATACAGTTTACAAAAGAAGAAGCATCCTGCTGTGGCAAACATTCTCCAAATGATATAAATGTTTATGGACTTCAACCAGATGATCTGAGTTGTTTTGATTAAAGAATTATATGAAAGCAGTAGTAGAGTAAGACTACAGAAATCACATCAACTAAATCATCAAAACTTTTATTTTGATATTAATCTTCTAATTTATTAATACTGCACAAGCAACCAGAGGCATTCCTATAAAAAGATAACTAATATATGTTAACTTTTAAATCCTTGTAAGAGAAAAAAATAAAACCTACACAAGTCTTCTAACATCAATTCATAGAAATTCCCAGATAAAACGTACAGTGTATTGATCCTAAGTATCTTCATAAGATATGTAAAAAGTAATACATATAGAACTAAAAAAGGAGTATGAAATTGAGGAAGATTTTTTTGTTTCTTTTGTTTTCTTAGACAGCTGGGGAAGAATTTTTAATATACTATCTCCCCTTATGCTGCAATTAACGATATAACTTGTGTGGTATTTCAGATATGAAGATTAGTCAGACAGGAGAGAAAAAGTTACAGTCCTAAGCAGAAAAAAGATTTTGCTTTAGCAGGCACAATTTCCACCCACACAATCTACCTATACTTAAATGCATCCATATGAATAGCTCCTTAAGAAAATAATTGCCAATTAAGAATGTAAATTTCAAAAAAGCTAAATGCAATACTAACCATTATTCCCCAGAAGAATTTTTACAAGCATCAGTGAGTGTTAAGATTTAGCTAATACTGTTTTTGAAAACTCAATTGATCAACTTAGAAATGGTGTAATTTGTCTTAAGTTGTTACCATATCTGAAGTATAGTGAAAAAAGTAGGGTTAATGACTCAGGAAAAGGTTATGCTGATAATAGGTGAGACAATTTAATAGGTACTAGATACTACGAAGAAAATGAACTCTCAGCCAATAAGTTTTCTCACTTTCTGCCTTTCCATTATCTGCCCATCCTCTCATGGGGTTGAAATGATGACAAAAGTTCACCTTTTTTTCTTAGAGTCATGTTTATGCGTATAGCAAATTTTGATTTCATATTACGTCTGAACAACTGAAGCAAGCAGAATTCAAGTTACCTATTTTCCAGAGTTTCTCCCAGAAAAGCCGTTCTTTCCTCTCTATCCTTACACATTCCAGAAACTATTTGTGGTACAGGGAAGATAAAAGCATATTACTTCGACAACAGTATTCCAAAATACCATGTCAGGTCAGTTGCAGAGGTCTGGTGTACTTCTGCCTAGCTTTTGACAGCATTTGATGAAGCACTAAGGTCTTGAGAAAAACCTGTCTGAAATTCAAAGATAGGAATCACCTCATAATTAGGCATAGATGCTCGGAATTGAAAATTTTATTAGTTATATTTTGAATAAAAATCTGTATTGCAGTTAAGTGTCACTCCTCTGGTGTTATCTAAACTAGCCTTTTTATTGCAACATGCATGGCTAGAAAAATGGAGGTTTTTTTGGACCATCTGAAATATAAATCACCATATTTTATTCTCCCTTTCCCAATCCTTCAGAAAGGAAACCACCATAAGCATTCTACACTATTCTTATAAACTGGAGGAGTTTTAGAAAATGATTAATTTTTAAAATAATTAATAATATAGTTACCAAATAGGTGTTTGCTGCATCAAATTATTTTCTTTTTCTCATGTACTAATCCCATGTAACCACAGGAAGTCCTTAGTGACACTTTTACTCCATGTCTTGCTATGCTTTAGATGTTATTATGGACACGTTTATAATAGTTCTCAAAAATAGCTTACATAAAGAACATTTTACATAATGTTCTGTAAAATGTTCTTACATTTTAAAGAATGGCCATCTTTAGGCATGAATTTCATATCTAATTGTGTAAATACCTAGACATTGTCTTTGTCACATGACACACAACTGACTTCTTAAGTTTAGCATGCATGTACTACAAATGTAATACTGCTAAAATAGGATAGTCATGTGGTAATTAAAGCTCTGAATAAGAAAAATAATCTGGTGTGTTGACCCTGGCAGCATCTGCCCCCTAAAACCTGGCCATGCAAACCCGATACAGATAAACTGGAAAAAAAAAAGTCTTTCATCAGGCACTTCCAAACTGAACAAAATACTATCAAGAAATTGAAGCTATAGAAAACATATTCTATTTCACAAGAAATGTAAGTTTCAGGATATTTGGACTGTGGCAAAAGCAAGGTAATTTGAAGATTTTTTTCCTACTTCTTGTTTGAACATGAAGTTTCATGAAATTATGAATCACTACAATAATTAGAAATCATCATAACGGCACAAATTAAACAAGGAATTATGTAATATCTGTTATCTAAGTAGACACAACTCATCAGTTTAAACAGTCTATTTTAACTTATGTTTCCTAGTGCAGGTCCATACACATACAGTTTTTAGAAAACCAGGAGCTCTTTAATGACCATTCAAGAATGAAGTTAAAACAAATTTTAACAGTCACACTACTAAAAGAGGAACTTCATAACTATACTTAAGATTAAACTGAGTGATGCTTATTCTTTCTGTCTGGAGCAGATGTGAGAAAGTTTATTTGAATTCCTTTTTTTTTTTTTTTTTACATACTATCAACTCTTGTTGAGATTTGAGAATTATTTCCTTTCAAAGTTTCAGTTAAGTCATTTTGCACTCTCGTTATTTCTGTTGCTGTTCTGCAGAAATTCTTTTTCTACGTGTTTCTGGAATTGTGTTGCCTACAGTAAGATTCAAGCCCCTAGCAGGAAGATACAGAAGAGTATTTCAGAATTCTTGAACTTATTCTCCCTCTAAATGTAGCACTGATTTCCTCCCCCTGGTAGAATGATGCTCACTCATGATCCATTAGGAGCTTTTAAACTGATTCCTAGGGTAACACTTTCTAGCTGGTCTCCTGAAATGTGTAGTACACATGCAAAGATTCCGATTTATATAAAAGAAAAAAGTTTGTCTCTACTTTTCTGACTGCCATGCTATTTGTTCAGAGAGTTTATTTTCCTTCAGATCATTTTCGTGGCTTATGCTTATACTGTTATATCCTTGTCTTACAGCTACTTTAATGCAATTTGCGTTTCTTCCTCAGGCTGCTTCCCAAAGTGTTGAATAGTTCTCAGTCCAGAGCAGAGATATTTTTGGATCTCACTCAGCTCATCACTTCATTTGGTGGCAAATCACTTCATGATTTAAAAACTGTAGTCTGTCTGCCACTCACCTAACAGTATTTCTATATAGCTCTTAGTTCTCAGTCTACAAGAACTCATCCAACAGAGTGCAATCTACTTGTTCTGAGGAAGTAGAACAAAGATACAACACCTCTCAAAATGGAACACTGCCTGAAAATTAAGCATGATCTTTGCGTTTTAAGGGCAATCTTCCCCCGGATGAGGCATTCTGCTATTCCCGATGATTTGATGCTGCTGTACCAGCTCCTGCATAAAGAGAAGATCTCCATGTACTTCATTGGTTTCTGGCTTGTTCAATTGTAAGAGGGAACCTAGGAGAACTCCACTTACATGTCAGAATGAGAACTGCACATCAACAGTCACACAAGGGACTCTTTGCATTATTCAAATCATAAAGGCCTCTAAGGCTGTCCATAGTTCTCAATTTTTAACTTCAGGAAAAGAAGCTGTACCATTATGTTTTGATTGAGTCCTCACAGGATATCAGATTATTCTAACTTCAGTCTGTGTAGCCTCTCAGTAAAAGTAGAGTTGCCATCAATGCCATAATAAGTTTAACAGTCACAAGGAAGTATAACAACCAGCCTACCTAATTACAGGTTAAAATTTTTAACCTCCTGCCATTCAAAATGTATTAAAAAAATATTTGGACAAGTAATTAATTTACAGGCACATTTTGATTCATGATTATATGAATATACATGAGAAATAACAGAAGAACAGAAAGTGAACAGAGAGTTTGATAAAACTCAAAGTCTTTTTACAACAGGAACATAGCTCAAAATATCGGAAGTAATTTATTAATGTCACAATGCTCATGTGTTTTTATAACTGCGTGCTCGCTTTCTACTTCTTGTGTGCAAGAGAAGCAACAGAAGGCAGTAATAAATATCCATCTATTTTGGTGTTATTTCCTAAATTCCCTAAATATAATGAGTTTCTAACATTCTAACGTGTTTCAATATAAAAGCAAACATCAGACATGTACCATGGTATAATGTATCAGATATTATAACAACCAAATTTAATTACGTGATAGAGTACTTTAAAAGATTTTCAGTTTTATGTTTCAGCCAGAGATTGAACACCCAACTAGTGATCATAAAACAACTGTGCTGAGTTATGCATTTTTTACTAATTTAGTTCTGTGTTTATAATCTGAAGGGAAATAATTTATCCATTTAAACACTCATTTTAACTAATGACCCATGCAATTGCTTACAGCAAGCATCTTTACCTCCCTGTTTGTCTTTTCAATATCTCCGACAACAGAAGTAACCAGGAGAAGGAATATAGATGTTATTTCTTGACTATAGATAGACACAACATATTAGACATAGTTCAACTCTAAAGATATCTAAAACTAACTATAGTAGGCTTATAAAACAATTAAGCTTTATAGAATTTTGTACAAAATTGAAATAAATATTCGTTTAAATTCAGTTTATGTACTATTTCACAGAAATGCATCCTTACAGGTTACTATTGTGTATTAGCCACCTTGAAATGAAAATGCTCAAATGATCTCTGATCATAAACACTAATTTTTTCCTGGATATTAAGACATCAAGATGAAGTCAACTGAAGTCATCAGGGAAAAATAAGTCAAAAATAAAAAATGCTCTAGTAAATTGAGGCTTTACATATGACCATTAGCAAAAACAAAACAGAAAGACTAAGGGAAGTTATTGTGTGGGCTGGGGAGAAGCCTGTAGCCATTTAGGAGCAATTTCCACTGGATTTTTCCAGCCAACTTTCAGAAGGCTGTGGTGTGCCATTTAGATTTCAGTAGCAAAAAACATAAGGCTTCTACATGTCTCAATTCCTTACAGGTCTCAGGTTAGAATGAATATCCCCATATACAACATATAAGTAAGGTGCCTGTTCTGCTGTGGTACTTTTTAATAAAATATTTAAAAATCTCTGTAACAGTCAAACTAATTGCATTTTTATAGCTAGAAAAAAGCTGATGATAAAGTGATCCAGAATTTAGCCATTGATTGACTACTCAGCTATTGATTCACAACTACTCTCTGAAGAAACAAAACACCAGAATGAAAATTCTACAGTAGAACTTTTTCAGAAACTAAATCTAAGGAGAAAAGTGGAGATGAAGTTTTTAAATAGAAAGATGGGACTACATTGGGACTACCTTGATGTGGTGCTATAGCTTTAGAATGCTCTGCATATACACACATATTTCGAAGTCTGTGTAAGGATATGGAAATAGCAGAGTTACTGCTTGTTAACATAACAGTTGTTTCAGGTAAGTCGCACAGTCTAAGGTAAGTCATACACAGTCTAACTCAATTGTAGTAAGTGATCTCATCATTCCTACCAATATTCTATAGATTCCATTAATCTAACATGCAGCTACTGCTTGACTTTCCAGGGAAAAAAACATAACAAAAAACCAAGAAACAAACACACAAAAAATCATTTCATCGATACAATCAAGAGTTTTCTGACAATACAAGTTGTTCTCTCCTTGCCTCCTGTCCAGTACAAGACAGACTTGTTTCCAATTAACCTGGGAGCAAACCTCCTTGTTTCACCAACGTTCTAGAATACAGAACTTTTGCTTCTATAGCCACATAACCTTCTGGAAATATGCAATGCAAGTTGATAAAAGTATATTGGAAACTGCCAGCGCAAGGGAAGCTGTTGTGTCAGCGTGCACATTGTCTGTTTCGTGTTCTCCAGAGGAGAAAGGCTGCACGTGAGGAACCTGAGCTCAGCCACAGAACTGATACATAGTCTGCAACCACAAGTGGAGACTTTATTCTGTCCAATTATTCTTACTTTTTATTCACACCCATTCTGTCTTTTCAGTGCATCTGTGGAGTGGGAGACCTGCTGCAGATATTTTTTCCTTCTTTAACCTAAAGTGCTGTAGCATTAGCAGCTAAGATGTCATTGAAACTAGTACCCCATGGCATCTGTTACATGAATATTGAAGTGAAATGTGCTTAGTTTGTATATAGCTATGATATCAGAGGGACTGTGTATCAGAGCTGCTTCTCTGTCACAAAAAAAAATATACATGATATTATGCAAAAGATAATGGGGAAGAATGGGCTCCAACCTTGGTTTTTTATGCAACATACCCATCCTGACAGGTCCATAGAGATTCTCATTACCACTTGTGCCAACATAATGTAAGAGTAAATCTCAGTTAAGCAGTCTCCTAGAAATTGTCTAGACTTTGAGAAGTTCCCTAAGTTTTGATAAAGAAAAATGCTATTGCAATGTTTAATTAGCTTTAATTATTTCCAATTTCATGCTTCCAATATATGTCTCTAAATCAGCTAGCATTTCAAAGAAAACTATTTCCCAGCATAAGCCAAAAAAAACCCAAAAAACCTAAATTAAGTTTTCACATTTATTCTATTCTTCTCTTCCCTTACAAAATTCTTCAGTACTGTCAGCTCATCAGAAGGCGATTCATTTGATATTAATGAGCTAAAATTTAAGGTACCAAAGCTTTTTAGCCTATCTTTTGTCACTTCACACTGTATTAAAGGAAGTTTAATATTTTTGCCTTTATTACCTGTTATATTAATGTCATAGGGTTTTTTTTAAGATTTGTAATATATTTTAAATCCTTGGGGTATTTTAAAAATACATTCAATATTCATGCAAATACTTCACGTAAGTATACACCAGGTAAAATTAAAACTGGCCTTATTCATGGTTTGTTTTAGTTTGTACAGGCAGATGTACTAATTTTAATGCTTCATTTTAGTGATCACAGGTTCAGGTCCAAGACCATTCATTTCTATGATCTCAACTCAAACACCCGGATCTCATGGGATTTATGCCTTCTTATTGCCACCTACAGTCTCATCAACTCACTTTCCACACCTTGCTTTCAATTTTGTATCACAAGTAATTTAACTTGTTACCAGTTACCAATTTTGTTGAGTCTTGACATTTAAAAACACAATAATACAGAGCTTAATTGGGACATCAATTTTACCTTTTTTTTAAAGTCTACATTTTTGGCATTGTACTTTCATCGAACTAAAATATACCATTTATCATGGTACAAAAATACAAAATCATCAAAACACAAAATAAGATACTAATTTTGGCCCATCATTCTCACAGCTACCATTAGAATACACCACAAGGATTTACAAATAAAGAACTGTGGTTTTTTCCCTTTTACCAATATAGGCTACTCCACTTCTTTCAGAAGTCCACTGACTGAAAGAAATTGCTGCTTCTGTTCTAGAATATTCACAAAAAGTCAACTTTGATCTGAAAAAAAAAACACTTAGACAAGTAGACAAGTTACTAACATAAGCAGTGTCTGAGAATAGTCATTAGTGATTTAAGAGAGCTCAGTTTAAAATATACTTAAAAACAATCTGTATTTTGAAAATGACATTTATATGAGAACTCTTTGAACTCAATGTTTTTCCATGATGTTACTCCACTGATTTCACAATTTGTGATTTGTACCATACTAAACCATAGGAATAAAGAGTTCCACAAAATGCCTGAGAACACTTTAAACTGACTGAGCATAATTACACCAGTTATACCACTGGTGTGGTATATGCCACTACCACTTTTGTTTTTCTGAATGAACCATTTACAATAACCAGGATTTAGAGGTTCAGCAAGAAGTAGAGTCAGTTCTACTGCTACCTAAAAAAAAAACACCCAACCAATGATTACAAAATAGAAATATATAGATCAAAAAAGCAAACAAAAAAAACAGACAAAAACTCCAACCAGAATATTTTTCTTGTATTTGTTGTTCACACCAGTATTCCAGGAGAAAAAAATTAAAACCTCAAAAACCTAGGTATAAAAACTAATTTCTGAATTGATCATGAGTTCCATGAACAACAGCTTGAAATCACTAAGCCTACAAGGAGTATATTTTCTCTTTTCTTCCCATTTACACTCCCTTATCTCTCACACAGACCATAGCCTACACAATGCAAACAGAAAGTCAAATTCCTAAAATGTAGAGCTTATCTTTAAAGAAAAAAGATTTAAGTTTATTGTTGGTTTCTAAGTCTAAAAAATAACCAAAACAAGATATGAGAGGCAGCTAAATCCATAAAATGGCTTTGAAGTGCTGAGTATGACCTAAGCACTGCTAAAAGCATCTCTGCTTTATCCCTTTAAAAGATGATTATGACATTTAATTTTGTAAATCATGTAACAGAGCAAAATATTTTAACTTTTGTCTTACTCTCAATTTTCTTTTAAAAGCTATATTTGAAACATGAAGAAAACCCACTACTGACAAGCATGCAGTGAGCAAAGAGAAGTAATCTTTAGAATTTGCATTTGTCATAGATTTACAGAGGCTCCCAGAAAAGTAATTATCTGCAAATAGACTGAACTCCACTCATACTTGACTTCTCACATTTAGGGTGGGGGAGTTCTTCTTTCATTTAAAGAGGTGTTTTGCTAAATAAGCTATTTTGCATGCAGCTTTCATAATGATCAAAGTCAGGAATGGATGGCAAGCAGGTAGTATTTGGGCAACTGAAAGTTTTGACGGGAAAGGGAAAAAACAAACAACCAAATAAAAACACACACCACAACAACACAATGCTGGAAAAGCTTGTTCTTTGTCCAGATGAAGATAGATCAAATGAGCAGCACTGAAATATGTTCCAGTTTGTTTTAGTGAATCATTGTTGCCTTTTGCTTTACAGAAGAGCGGACTTGAGAACATTGAAGATAACTGCAGTGTCCTACAGCTATCCAATCACACACCACTTAACTAATTTTTACCCAAAATGCACCTTTCTCAGTTCTTTATTACAACTGACATTTTTAAAAAGAAATATGAAGAAGAAGAGGAAGGAAGCTGAAGGAAGCTATTAGTTGAAGAAAAACCCAAACCAAAGTGAACCAATGTTGGAGAATGGCTTGAACAAGACAGATATTCATTAGATATGCTGTGCAGGTGAAACTCTTGCTGATGAGGCAAGGACAAGTTGGTAGATTGCAACATGCATGGAGTTGCAATGGGGTTCTGATGAAGCAAAAACAATGGGGCTTTGCCATTTCGCTTATGCCTTGCAATTATAAAAATATAGAAAGAAATATTGTAATTGTAGTTTCCTGAAAGCAAGGATGGACCCTGCATAGAAAACTGTTAGGCCAGAAGTCTTATGCAAATCATAGGCATCAAGAAATAACCAATCTGCTTATAGCAACTATGAGTATTTAACCAATCATATCAAGACAACTGTTTATGCAAATAAATGGGATCAAGAACTAACCAATTATCACATAAAAAACTTACTAACCAATCAAAACATGACTGTATTCAATCCTAAGAAAACCTATAAAAGAGTAATGTAAGATCTAATAAATCGGAGCTATATTATCAACCATATTGGTTGTCTGCATTTCTTCCCTCCTCACCATCAGCAAACCAAAACAATGAAAAAACCTCCCAAAAAGCCCCAAAACAAAACCAAAACACCTCATAGTTTCTTTGTTACAGCCACACTGTATTGGAAGGTAAAACCCCAGGCAGGCACAAATCTAACTGCTAGTCAGTTTAGGAGACTTCACTTACAAGGTGCCCACAGACACCCAAGCAATTCAAATGGATGATTGTGCAAGTTTTCCTCTGCTTCCACCTGGAAGCTGCATTTACAATGTACGTTAAATTGGCTGCATCTTTTAAGAAGTAAGCAGAATTCCACACATTTTTCAGCAGAGATACCCACTTTCTCACAAGTTTCTGCTTCCAGAACAAGTTCTTCCTTTCAAAACAGAAATGGGAAAGGAAGTCTGACCCACTCTGTTTTAGAAAGTTTCTTAAGTTCTTTCCAGCCGCCAAAACAAAAGATTTCCAAATAACAAAATAACTCAAATATTTAGAATAATGAAATATTATCTAATAAAACAGCATTCTCAAACTACGTTTGAAGTAAGAGGGATTTTGATTGAGATGAAGCATGTATTCTACTAAAGGTCCTTTCAGTTCAAATACTGACTTTCTGTAAAGCAGGGTACATGGTCTAAACCTTAGACTAAGAAGCAGACACAAATTCTGAGAAGAATATCGGTATGGAACCCGGAAATGAAGGAACAGGATCAAAAACGCAAAGGAAGGCACAACTGGAGCTGAATTTGGTAAGGGATGTGAACAATATGAACAGCTTCTACAGGTATGTTAGTCAAAAAGAAAGACAAATGAAACTGTACCCCCCCAATAAGCCACAGAATTACACAACCATTTAGGTTGAAAAGGCCCTCTAAGATCATGGAATCCAACCTTTAACTGATCCAAATGTCAGCTAGACCATGGCACTAAGTCATTTTCTGAACACCTCCAGGATGACTCCACCATCTTCCTGGGAAGTTCATCCCAATGTTTAACCACCCCTTCCAAAGGACAAAATTCCTCTTGATGATATGGAGGAGGCTGAACTACTTGATGACATTTTTGTCTCTGTTTTCACTGGCAAGTGCTCTTCCCTCATCTTTCAAGTCCTTGAACCTCAATAAAATACTTTGACCTCTACAGGATGTTTGATACAGTCTCCCCAAACTTCTTTGCTTCTAAATTGGAAAGGTATGGTTTTGATGAATGGACCAGTCAATGGAGAAGAACTTGGGTGAATAGCTGCATCCAAAGATTTTGGTCAACAACTCGATGTCCAAATAGAGATGAATCACTAGAGGTGCCACTCATGGGTCATATCAGGACTGATATTGCTCAATACTTTTATTAAGGCCTCACTGTGATCGAGTGTAGCCTCAGCAAGTGTGCAGCCGAGTGTGACAGTTGATACGCTTGACAGAAGAGGTGTCATCCAGAAGGATGTCAGGTGTTGGGAAGGATGCTTGACAAATAGGCCCATGGAAACCTCATGAAATTCAATCAGGCAAAGTACAAACGTCCTGCAACTAGGTCAGGGCACCCGCTGATATGAGCGCATGCCAAGGAATGAATGGAATGAGAACAGCCCTGTGAAGAGGATCCAGGAACAGTGGTGGATAAGATGCCTGGATACCTGTGAGTACACATTTCCGGGACACACACAGGCAATGTGTACTTACAGGCCAGAAGGCCAACCATATCCTGAGCTATGTCAAAAGCTGTGTGACAAGCAGGGTGAAACAGGATTATCCCCTTCTACTCTGCTCTTCTAAGATCCCAATCAGAATGAAGCATCTAGAAGCCTGGAGGCCCCAGCATAAGAGCATCTCAGATCTCTTAGAGCAAGTCCAGGGGCAGGCCATGAAACACCTTTCTTGTAAGGAAGAGCTGAGAGAGTTTTAGTTGTTCACCATGGAGGAAGGTCCAGGAAGATCCCACTGGGGCTTTTCAATACCTAAAGTTTTAAGAAAGATGGAGAGAAACTCTATTACAAGGTTTGAAGTGTTAGAGAGAGTGACAAGGTTTTAAAGTATTTAATAGATTTAGATTAGACATGAGATCATCTTTTACAAGATTGTGGTAAAACACTAGGACAGGCTGCTCAGGGAAGTTGTAGTTGTTCCATTGTTGGAGGTATTCAAGGTCAGGTTTGACAGGGCTTTGAGCAATCTGATCTAGTAAAAAGATGTCCCTGCTCATTGCAGGGTGCTGGAACTAGATGATCTATAAGATTCCTTCCAACCCAAACTGTTCTACGATTAAAATGCTCAACTTACAGACAGCTAAGGTAGTTCTTCAAACTGCATTGTAAAGTCAAAGAAGGTAAACAGACATTTCTGCTTTGATATTATTTTTCTACTGTTAACACAGGATTCTAATGTTAATTGGCTTTTGAAATATTTAATGATTGTAATCTTTTATGAATATCTCTTTTATGAATCCAGCTATCACAAATTTAGGGAGCTAATCAGGCAAGGGTCACCCTAGCTGCTGGCTAGTACATGGACTAGGCAGAGATTTCACAGTCAACAGTTCTCTGGAGACTTCTAATGAAAACTTTGATTTAAACAGGCAATTTTGAAAACTAAAGCTCCATCAAGAAAAGTAACTGTTTCATGCATGCCATGTTTTATGACTGTAAAGCCCTGTAATCCAGTACTGCCATCCTCAGTAACAGACCATAAGCTTTGTAAAGGGCTTGCAAGGCCTCAGGACTGATCCTTGCGACAATCAGGCTCACCCTGCATGAAATTCTCAAATCTGCCTGCAGCTTTGCTTTACTTCATTTAGCTATGTAGCAATTTCTCTAATTGACTGGCTGTCTAAGGCTAATTTGGTTTCCTCTTTTTTGCCTTTTTTCTCTGATGGTACAACCAGAGTTTTAAATGAATAGCTGTAGCAGACTATGCAGAACAAAGCATTTTGCAACTGGCACAATGACATGGTTCAGAGAAATACAAGACTGCTTTGAGTCTTTGAGAAGTAGAGAAAAAGGATGCAGTCTAGGGAAATGCATGTTACAGGAACAATAAGAGATGAGACAAAGACTTGGCACTAGAGAACACACAGTTATGAAAGACTCACTCATAATCAGCTACAGAAATGCAAACCCAGACAAAACTGGGTTTAGGAACAACAAAAACCCAAAGGAGAAGTAGCTAACATGCATGGGATACCATATTAGGTAAGTATAGATGAGACGTGGAACTGTAGACCATGGAAGAAAGAGAAAACATATAAAATAATTTTAAATAAAAATAACTTCATGTGCATCCTAAACTGAGAAATAAGAAAACATCAACTAGTGGACCCAGATGAGCACAGGAGGGATAAACAACACTAGGAAAGAGAGCAGAAACCACTGTTAGTGCAACTATAACTGCCATCTTGTTCTTTTTTCCTTTTCTATAAAAGTTTCATCCATATTAATAATGAGTAGATACTCAAGACTGATTACTCTAGCAATTTTGGGTTTACATACATATACACAGAAAGAATGCTGACTCTTTCCCCATAAATAAGATATTTGTGAATCCAAAATTGCTGCTTTAACCTTCTTGTGACTTCAGGTTTATAATCCACTGACGCAACACAGATGTGCCTTATGATGTTAAGCAAGTGTAAGAAAGGCACAGATCTAATACCATCAAGGAGATTGTGTGACCTTCTATGCCTCCTGTAGCCCTTTTCAAGTCAATCCTATATGCAAGCTTCAAAAAGCCTTAAAGCAAGATTTCTTGAAAGTATTCCATGCATAAATAATTCTATAAAAGTTTTAGGAAGTCTTCTAGTACATACAAGATAAAAGATTTCAAAGTGTTAAAGGGTAAAAATATAAAATAAAGAGTTAACAAGTGGTCCAAATGGTTTTGCAGACTCACTTATAGCAACACATATACTTAATGAAGCTAACGAGATTATTTACTTGAATAAACGGTATTTAGATATTCAATATATAGAATAGTCCAAGAGATAGTACAAGAACATGGAGGTGGGGATCACATGATAGATGTGAACAAATCTCAGAAGTTTCAGTTCAAATTCAGTGTCTACTTTATGTGTACTACAAGCAGCCTAGTCCCTTTCTTCACAATTAACAAGTTAGGGACATAACAGCTACTTTCTTTATTATCACCAAGATCATCACTGTAGTAAAAATTTAGACATGCCTGTTTTGGTGAGTATATTTTGCTGTAAACTTCCATCTATCTGCCTTATTATCCCAGCTGCAAAAGAAAAACTTGAAAAGTTATGCAAATGAAACCTTCAATATATGGGAGGAATATGAAAAACAAACTAATTCAAAGTGCAGTTATTAATGGTTTAGTTATACAAGACAAGATGAAAAGCAAGGTATGTGACTGTGTTTATATGCTAACTATCCATCTAACGCAGCAAATTATGCAACCTTTAATTAATCAGGGTAACAGCTGCTGGCTACAGTAACACAGTGGATCCAACTTCCTATTTTCTATTCCAATAACCCACAGGGGTTTATTCCAAAAACACTGATTCAACCCTGCATCATACTACACCTTCTGACAGTTTAAAAGAATAAAAATCTGAAAACAATTATTCCAGATAAGATAGAGATTTTTCCACTTCCTTTTATTTTTTGCAACAAAGGATATAAAATCCATAAGTCATCTTTGCCATTGCAGGCAGATTCATAATAAATACAAAGCAGTTATCAACAGTAATTCTTAGTAAACTGCAAAGACTTTCTTATAAAGGCAGAATTATAGTTTTCTCAATAAAAAGTGATACTACTTTAAGTTAAGGAAAATAGATAACAAAAAATATAAGCAATATAAAGACTACAACGAATCAGAACTTGTATGGCTGGAAATGAATTTTTATTACCTGAGAGTTGAAAAGCCTATTACAACTTCCCCTACTTTGTGCCAGCCGAAGGAAAAAATAACTTGCTTTACAAATAAGGCCACAAATGAAGCAAGACATAGTCAGATTCATTAAAATCTAGGTAATGTATTTAATCTGGGACCATCTGAAGGTAAGATAACACTGTTGAGTATATCCAGTAACAAGAAAAGAAATTAGGATTTAATTTTTCAATCAAATAGAAGCCTGGATATAAATGCATCAAACATCTCCTGTGAGTAGTTTGGCAACATGCACAAGATGCTGGTAGTATTTTGATTTCCACATTGGTAAAGAGGAAAAGACTAAGTCCAAAGCTGAAAGTTCAGGAAAAATGGAGTTTGAACAGAAACAGATTTGTTCTTTAACTACTGCCATGCTGATATTTGGCACATCAGTTGCTGTTTACAATAAATAGGGAGTGAATAGGGAAGGACAGAGGCTGCTTAGCTAAAATTCTATCTCCAGCAAATCTGTAAGGCTGTGAATAAAAAATTATTCCACCAAATCCCATTTGGCTGTGAAATGGAGCAAATAAAAATGCCAGCTCTGTTGAGTCACATTCCATATCTGGTTTCAAAAAAGTGCTTGGAGAAGAAAAAAAATCCTTAAATTCCTTATATAGATGAATTAAAAAAACCCCAAAAAATCCAACACAATTTTAGAATTAAGGAAGTTTTGATCTTGTTTGTTTATCAAACTATCTCAGCTTCAAGACAACATAATTTAAAAAATTAAAGTACAGATAGAAGGACTAGAGCATTTTGAACAGGAGAGGCAAAGTTAGTCTCTTTCTATCCAGTAGGAATGGGGTTTGCTTATTTTGGGGTTTTGTTTGTTTGGGGTTCTTCTTTTAAACTATCTGCAACACTGATCTATGGGATTTTTACATCATGCTGCACATTTGTCCTGGTTCCAGCTATGACAGAATTAAATTTCTTTATAGTAGCTTGAATGGGGTTTTGACATTGTGATGAAAACAGTTTTGGTAACAGAGGAATGTTTCAGAAATTGCTCAGCAGAGCTTACACTGAGTCAAGACCTTTCTCTGCCCTGTCAATGACTGGGCTGGAAGTGCACAAGATGCTGGGAGGGAGGGAACACAGCTGGGACAGTTGACCCCAGCTGACCAAAGGATTATTCTATACTATATGGTGTCAGGCTCAGCAATCAAATGGGCAGGGGTAGAGTCTGGCTAGGGCTGCCATTACTCAGGGATGTTTGGAGTGATGGCATTTGTCTTCCCCAGTAACCATAGACATGATGGAGCTCTGCTTTTGTGGAGATCTCTGAACACCTGCTGATGATAGGAAGCAGTGAATGAAATCCTTACTTTGCGTTGCTTGCACATGCAGCTTTTGATTTAACTGTTAAACATTCTTTATCTAAACCCACAAATTTTTTCACTTTTATCTTTCCAATTCTCTCTCAAATTCCACTGTGGGGCTGGTGAGTGAGTGGCTGCATGGTGCTCAGCTGCCCCCTGGGCCTAAATCACAACAATAACCTTAACACTCATTCAGATGAGGCAATGACTGCACTAAGATAATTGCGACATTTCAAAAAACACTTGAAGTGTTTTTCACACTTTAATATTAGTCATACAAATGCACATCAATGAAGACAGATAAGAAAAAGAACATGAAATGGCATATTAATATCAGCACAGTTGGGATGATGATCTCTCAGGATGTAGCAACAGCATGAAACCACTGTAGTAAGTTATTTAGGCTACACAGAAAGAGAAACAATCCTGTTACAACACCTACTTTCCACTTCTGTTTTCCATGCTAGAACGTGCTGTTCTGATTTAGGACTGGCACCTCATAAAAGCAGAGGACTAACTCCTTAATATTTCTCTCTAGTAAGCTCACTTTTACCAAAACATTTTCCTTTTGTGTTTGTGATCTCAAACAGTAGCAGAAGTAAGAATTTTGTGGAGGGAAGTTACAAGTCCAATAAATCATTACAAGGTATGAACCAACAACGGTGTGTTTGTTACTGATTCATGTACCCAGGATAAATATCACAGTAGCTCTTACATGGATCAGTAAGTCACCAGAAGGCACAAAATAATGCCTTCCAGAATCAGAGGCAGCCAAAAAGACAGTTCCAAGAACTGATCTTAAAACATTAAATTACTTTTGCAAGAGCTACTAGCCACAGGAAGGATGTCCTTCCCTCATTCAGGGTCGAGTTGGAAAGATTGAGCCTGTGTGAAAGCTGGAAAGCCAGAACAGAACTGACATAGCTTACAAATTGTCTAACATAATGGCCATAACATAACATAAAAGCTATCCTTCTTTTAGGTACAAAATTCAGAGGTTGATAATGAGACCTACAACGTTTAATTTAATTTTTTGGACAATTCAAGTAAGGTGTATTCTATCACAATTTTCAGCACAGTGCCTTTTTATCTAAGAAAGAATTTCCTAGAACTTCTTATTGCAAAAATTTCTTGGACATTTTAAGGAAATAGTATTCCAGATTTCTGACTCCTGGTCCTTTAAATATTGCTGAAATGCAACATTTAAGTGAAAGGAATTTCACTTCTTTAACTCATTCATACACTTCAGAACTCAAGCCAACTATTTTACCTATTTCTCCTCACAAAAACAGTATTTCATTTTTCAGAAGTTTTCTGAATATATGTAGAATTAAAAAAAAATTCTTTAGCAGATATTGTTAAAACTCTTTTGATATCTAAATCATTTATACTCTAGATTAGGTAGCAGAGGTCTTACAGAACAGGTTCACAGCCCTGCTAGACCTCTTCTGCCCTGAAATTTTGCTGCTACTAATTATGGCATGGTGTGATATATGAAATATCAGTGGGTTTTTTTAAACTGCGTTATGATTTTTTTCTGTGTGTCACCATTAGCATTCATATGATATCACTACAAAATAATTGTTAAAGTTGCTAAAGAAAGAAAAAAAACCCAAAACATTTTCCTTTGTAAGGACTGCAGTTGACAAAGGGAATCTATATCCACATTCAATCTCAGAAAACAAACACTTCCACTCCAGAGAGATAAAACCACAAATTTTAGCCTCAAAAAAAAAAAAAAAAAAAAAAAAAAAAAAAAAAAAAAAAAAGTCATTTTTCAGTCTCTGTTTTCACTATTTAAAGTTTTTGGTTTACTTCATCGTGTGCATACACAAACACATATTGATAAAACGTTCAACAAACATCTCAGTCTGAAAAGAACATACTACCAAAATAGCAAGAGGTATTTAACTAAAAATAAAAATATATCAGCCTATTAAAAAATCTTATGTCAAATTACACTAACAGAAAAAAACTGTTAATATAACATTTACAACAGCAGCAGCTTTTACTACAGCATTAACGTGTTTAGTTTTCTTACCGAAGAAAAGCTAAGAAAAAGGCAGTTTGTGCCTTTAACATTTAAAAAGATTAAACTCATGGAATTTACAGTGCTTCTTCTCCAAAAACCACATCAGAATAGAAAATACTTAGAGGTTTGGGAGTGACAAACTGAATCCTTCCCAAAACCCACACAAGAGAATATAGAACAAACCACCTAACTCTTGATTTTGTCGTTAGGTACTCATTAAAATATTCTGGAGCTTTTCTGAGCTGGATGTACTAATCCACTGATGTTCACAAGTCATTCACAGTTTCACACCATTGGAACAATTTTGATTGTTTCAATGGTTGAATCTGCTGAAGGAAAGGTTCCCTGCCCATGGTGGTGGTGGGATTTTGAGATAGATGATTTTTACAGTTTCTTCCAATCTTCTATGATCCTATGAAAATTAAATATTGTTTAATAGATAAAAGAGCATCCATGACTAAACCACAGAGATTAACTGGCAATGGCTGAAGAATCAGGAGACTACTCATCTCACACTGAATAGCAGGGAATCATTATGCGTACAAGTCGCGTAAAGTTGGTATTTTCTTGCCAATTTAGCTTTCTACTGTGAAGTTGAAATATTTGCCTCAGATTATTCATTGGATTATTCATCCATTCCCAGAGAGTCACTATGCTCATCATTGTATCACAGCTGGTTGAGTGAACTACAGGGCCATTAATCAGCCTCATGGACAACAAATGGGACACAGTTCAAACACTGACCAACAGACGAGAAAACATTTGCTCTTAAAATTGAGTGCACAAAGGTACTTTGGTACTTGAGGGAGGGAAATAAGCAAAACCCATAAAATACTAGCTTGAGTCCAGAAGTCCATTATCTTTGCTAGGATCCATGCTGACTGGAAAAAATCACAGTGCCAGGAAAATTACCTTGGCAAACTCATAGAACCATGCTAAGTTGGCTGGGGAAATTTTTCAATTTTTTGTTTATTTTATATAGACAAAAGTATTGAACCATTAAAAAAAACCCCAAACACAACAAACACAAACTCCCTGAAAAACAAAAACCAAGCCAAACAAAACAATCCCTCACCACGTAACAGATACTCAGGAAGAACAAGACCTGAAAGAGGTGAAAAAAACAGAAAATTTCTTCAAAGGCTATATACCATGGAAGTGCATCACTGCATTCTGCTGTTGATGTCAAAAGGGATTTAAAAAGAAGCTTTGGGAAGGTGCACAAGGGAGGATGAGGTGACTGACAGTATAAATGTTAATGCTGGGTATGAGTAGAAAGCTTTGAGAAATCAAAGAACAAAAGAAAAAAGGAAATATGGCCTGCAGGCAAGTAGAATAGAAGGACGTTCTTCGTGAGCTCTTTCTCTGGCAAGAAATAGCTGCTGCTGTAGAACAGAGGTCAAGGAAAGATGTGAACAAACACCGAGCCCAATACATCTGGCTTGCTGTTTTAACACTGTCCACCAATTTTACGTTACAAAATATGGTTAGAAACAACAAAAACAACCACATGCACATATACACACACCACACACACACACACAAAGCCAAACAAAACCAAACAAATCCCCAAAGCAAACAAAACAAACAAACAAAAGCCCACTAAACAAACAAACAAGCAAAAAACCCCAAACCCAACCAACCAACCAAAAAAAAAGAATTTTAAAGATTGTTAACCTCAGAGCACATCTCAATGTTTAGTAGCAGACACTAGTGTATCCAAATATAAGGTAAACCTCATGATGTTTCATTTTATGTTGATGACTAGGAACACACTGTGAAATTAGTTTTAAACTTTCACTAAATTTTTCTACTTGACAGCTGTATTCCCTGAATGGCAGGCCATGGTTCTTTAATAGAAGAAAGACCATCAAATTATAAATATGCATAGGGGATCAGATACTGCTGTAATTAAAATAGCATGTCTCTATTACCAAACAAGCAAGTTTTCTGTTTGGGGGGAATACTTCTGACTTTTTAAAGAAAACCACTACAGTGATACAGCAATGCTTTTTTTTTAATTCTATATGTAGTCCTCAAAGCACCTTTTAAAAATGGCTTAACTTCATTCTAGAAAAGCA
The DNA here is from genome assembly GCA_013397245.1 of Thryothorus ludovicianus. Lineage (NCBI taxonomy): Eukaryota > Metazoa > Chordata > Aves > Passeriformes > Certhiidae > Thryothorus > Thryothorus ludovicianus. Next base: position 324,884 of record VZTB01015934.1, read on the forward strand.
AGAATTAAATTGATTTTACCAGGGAATTAAGCAAAATTGCACAAGTCCAAGTACTTTGTTTTCTCCTAATGCAGTCCTGCAAAGCCTAAATATATTTCCTATGGTGTAAGCCATTGTAATTATAAAAAAAAACTACATAATACAGAAAGAGGAGTTATCCTTCAATTCTCCAATTCCACTGCTAAAAAAAATGTTTATATACAAAACAGAGATTGTAAGAGTCAATAAATTATTTAATGTTTTAAGCTGACTGATGCTATAAACTGAACTTCATACTTCTGAAGTTGGTAGTTCTTTTCACTGATATAATCATGTTTGAAACTTCCACAGATAATTTTATTAATAGAAAATAAGAGGAGTTCAAGTTTTCACCAGTACTGAAACTTAGAGAGTTATGTGATCACTGAGAAAAATTTAAATAATATTAGTTAAAAATACTAGAGAATCTCAGAAGCATATATAGATCTGGTGAAGGAATGATCCAGTAAAGAAACCTACATTTCAGCCTAGAAATGTAGAATTCATTTACTGCTCTACTACATCAGTGTCTTGTTAAACTCTCTGGTCTACTGCCACAAAGATCTGATTTAGTTAATATCCACATGGTATATGGGTGACAGCAGTCTAATTCACATGAATACTACCAATCTTCAAGGGTTTACAGGGTCATAACATGGTTTCACTAGCTTCATTCTTATGTCTCCATTTTAAAACCACAAATGATCTGGTTATATCATTGCTGCACAGGAATTGAGGTCATAAAGGAAGAATATACTAAGTAAAAGGCACAGGTCAGAATCTTAGCCCAGGGATGGAGATGTTCTCTCTCTGCTAGGGATACCAAGTATGGCTATAACTTCCGAGACCATTTAATCAGCATTGAAGTGGTTCACTTGCCTTGTTTCCTGGTTTAGTGCCTTACTGAGTTTTTCAAACTCTGCATCCTGTACCCATAATACCCCAAACTCTCATCTGGCAGCAGCATTCAGTAGCACTGCAATGCTCCCTTTGCTTCTAACTGAACAGTAATTCACTTAAGAGAAGAATGAAAGAGCTGGCCAAAACCAGGGATAGGCATATAGTTGAGGAAGGCAAACTAGCCAGGAATGGGTAGCTGACAGGGTGATTATAAAGACTTCTACTGACTGGTAATATCTCGTCTGTATTTCCCTATCCTAGAGAAACTGAACACCAGTCTTAACGTAACATATGACACAGAAGGCAGAAGCTGTCACTATTAAAAACAGGTAGTCTAGGGAACAGTTACGGTAGTTCTTAAATTATGGGGCAAATCAGCTGGACATTGCAGCAAAAATCACTCCAAGCCTTCACAAAAAACACCTAACCCCTCACTGCTACAATTCCTTCTAGAGCCATCAGTATCCACTTCCTGTCTCTACACTGAGGTGCTGTCACTTGAGCAACATTCCCCACTTTTTCCAGAGAGGATGTCACATTTTTAAGTCAATTTAAAGTTCATTGACAATGCCAGGTTTACAGCCCTAAATCTGAAAGGGGGCAGTCTTGTTTAACCAGAAAGTGGTGCTGTCTGTCACTGTTAATTACAGTTCTTCCTGCTGGGGTTTTTACAAGAAAGTAGGCCAGCAGGAAGTGTCATTATATTACAGCCTGTGGCTCCATGTATGTGTTCCTAAGTTGACAGTCAAGAGATGTCCTTTAGCCTTTTTCACTGTGCTTTTCAGCATGAAAAACAAACTGCTCAGATTGTGTAAAAGGATGAAATATGCTATTGCATGAATCTCATAGAAGAGAATAATTTGAGGTGCATAGAAAGTAGCTTCCTATTGAGGTAACAAAAACCGTTTCTGGTGTGTTCATGATTTCTGATATTCCTTTTCAGTTTATCTAGTAAAGCTTATAAAGACTATGGCAATGAAATTTAGTCATTTCTCACAGCCCCTATATTAGTTAAAAAATAAGAGCGATTAGCTGACTTACCAGGTGATAAGGCTTTGAGGGAGAAAGGAAGAGGGGAATAGCTACCAAGGAGAGACATACTGTGAGCTACCCACCCAAAGAGAAAAAGCTCAAAACAAAAATGTTTGATCTACTCATAACACCTCCTGCATCCCTGTCTTTCACACCTATGTAATCCCCTCAATATGCATATTGAATTCAAGGAGAGACTTTAAAAAACACTATCATTTCAAAAGATACATGGGATATGAAAGAAAGATACATATCAATATGGAGTAGACCTTGTCACTGTCAAGAAAGGGAGGTAAAGTTTCAACAGTCCTAGAAAAACATGACCAAAGCTCACCGAGCATCTGATGGTAGTGGTGGTCTCCAAGGTACTGTGACTTTCTCTAAAGTGGTGACCAATGTAATGGATTTACACACTTGCAAATTCTCTTCCTAGTAAAGAGCTACCATCAAACCACACTACTTTCTACATTCAGTTCCACGTCAACTGCATCGATAAAAACATTTCAGGCACTTAACTGTAGGCAAACTTTTCACAATAAACATAACCAGTCAAGGATTAGATCTATGAAACCATAGAAAAAATCACTTGGAGTTTTAAATGTAATATGAAATGAGCCTTCTACAACTTTAAGCATTAGAAGCCCTGAATTTTCTATGAATAAAAATACCAGCAGTAAGACAATTGCAAACACACACAAAACCCCAAAACAACCAATTCCACACACTCAGTTTGAAACCAATCCTGAATTACACCCTTATAATCCAACAAACAAGAGACTTAATATCACTATACCTGTTAACTTTCCCCAACAAAGGCTGCAGTTCTCAAACCATTTCCTTAATATTTTGAGCTATACAAAAATTATCATTCCAGTTTAACGAGCATAATTCTTGGTAGATACAAGAAACGCTTGGCCTTATTTCTAGCAAGAACTGAGTCATCACTGCAGTCTAACACCTTCCACAGAGTAAGTTTCAACTTCTTTTATTTGTTTTTAATTTTATATATACATATATTTTTGTTGTCATCTTTTTAATTTTCCACAAAAAGATTAGTGGTTTATTTTCAAGACCAGTTAGGATCCATATCCCCTCAAATTTTTATCATTACACCCCTTAAGTTATACATTGCCTAAAGATGCTTCCAAAAAAATCATTTAGGAAATAATAAAAAAAGCATTTGAATGAATCCATCTCTGAATTCAGCTTTGGAGACCTAATAAATTTCTTAAAAAAAAAATTCCATCAGAAATTGCGGTATCAATTTAAATGAAATTTAAAATTCAAAACTATGGTCATAATAAAATAACATTTTAAATATGCTACAAAAAAACGCCCATAGTTAATGCAATACCAGCCGATTACTTAAATGCCGAACAAAATTGAAACATCACGCTTCAACATCAAAAACATGTATGCAGTACAGAGAAGACCCAGTAAGAAGAGTTCTTACCTTCATAGATAGCTTTGAAGCCTTGGGCACTGACAGCAAAATCTGTGGTGAAACAGAGGGTGAGGATAGATCCTGTGCTCACAATAGATGATGGAAGCTGAAATCCAGACAACCTGTGCAATAAAAAGGACAAATTAGTAACACTTTTTATAGTAACACCCATCAGTAGAGGTGATGAACATTATGATAAACATCATGTTTTTACATCTGAACTGCAAAGACATTATGGGCTTTACCCTGATGCATCTGCAAACATTCACTGCAAAATTGCAAACATGTCCTTGGCCTTTAAAACTCTCCTAATTTAACAAATCTACACACTTTCCAGAAAACAGTGAAATAAATCTATTTTACCTACAAGAGACTTTTTTTCGTGTGTGTTAGGACTCATTTAAAGACTAAGACAGGTAAATTTAGGACACCTAGAAGTAGATAGTGAGGCCTTGATTCACTCAGAGATATTTCCTACAATTTGACGTAGCTTAGACAATTCTGTCTATCCTCCAGGTGCTGCTTTAGAAAAACCATGGATGTCATATGTTCAGTGTGCTAAACATTAACTGACTAGAAAACAAACAAAATCACCACACTTCCACTTAAGAGCTTCAGAAAAAATTATCTTACATTTCCCCTCTTAATAGTAGTCTTACCTTTACATACAAAATGGAATTTAGGATAAGCTCTAATTACACTGCAATATTGATTATAATACAATTTCTCAAAATCTGGATATTTTTGAGGGTAAAATTGATTGAAAGAAAAAAGGTTAGATCCATCACTGATCACAATTTTCTAGAACTCGCTGATATTAGTGAGATTTTTTTAATGATTAATTTCTCATAAGTAAGATATAAGACACCATTACAGCCCCACAAAAACAGAGCTACAGTGTTTTATTTAGCTTAGCTAATCACTAGTTAATTTCTCTGCAATAGGAATATGTGATTATGTATAGGATAATCCTGCCAGAAAACCAGCTTTTGTTCAAATTTCACCCTGAAAGGGCTTCTTAGACATTAAAACAGATCATTAAAAAACCCAAATAAATAAACACAAAAAGCCCACCAAAAAAGCTTTTTCTTTAAGATGTAAGTGGTTAATAAAATCCATGTCTTTAAAAAAAAACCAAAACAAAACCAAAATTGAAAACAACGCCTTGCCCTTGAAATTTATGGTATAACTAAGTTATAGTTCATTAATTGGCATCCAGAACTACAGAAGAGAAATAACTGTAGACAAAATATCAGTAGAGCACTGTCATTGAACTAGATATTCTTTGCAAAATTAGGTTTATTAAAGACCACTTTCACATATAAAAACACATGAACTCCATGCTTCAATTACAGCAGTCCAGTGGTTCCCCATCTCTGTCCAATTTTGAGCTTTGAGAAACAAATAGAAGAATCAGAGATCAAAGGAAGAAGAGCTTTAAATACAGATAAAGGCATATAGTCAAGGTAAAAAAAGTCAGCAAAAAGCTTTCTGCAATTTCTTCCTTTCATTTTAAACAACATTGTCTCCCATGTGGTAATTAGCTGTTTGCTCTAATCTTTTTACCTTCTGTGTACTTGTCAAGCTAATATTCGTGTTCTTTTCCAGCTCATTTACTCCAAAAATAACCAGGTTGATTCTTCCCTCAGTCTTCAAACTGCAGAACTACCATAAGGCTTGCCACATCTTATGTTCATGCTTTTGTACGTTCTCTCACCTTCACTAGACATTGCAGTTTTTAGGGAAATGTGCCTCTTGTTCTATTTAATAAATTAGAGTGGTTATCTCTTCTGCCCTGCATCTGGAGTGTAGTCTCTGACAGTTCATTATTAATTTAGGTATGTATTTTCTGATCTTACTTATATGTCTTGCTCTTCTTTGAGAAGTGATTCAAAGAGTTCTTGTTTTAAGATATGGGCTTTGGGGGTTTTTTTGGGTAGTGCTACAGTATTTTCTGCATCTAAAATTTCTTGCTAAATTACAGGAAACTAGCATGCATTGTAGGGGAAGAAAGGAAAATGAGCTCGAGTCAGAAGGAGCTAGCCTCAAAATTCCACTCTACATGGGAGAAGTAAAGAAAGACTCCACAATAAAATGACCAAGAAAAAGTTATATCAGTGCAGAACTACAAAGCTTTTGCTCCCTCATTACTGTTTTTTCCACTTGATCTGGATTTGGTCCATATAAATGAACTTATCTGAGCCGTGAGTTGATATGATTTCTACACCAACCTGCTTTGATTATGTTATAATAAGTATCACTCCTACAATATGGATTCTTAAGAGCCAAATAATTTTTTTCTAAGGCATCCTCCCTAAAATAGAAGATCATTCTTTAGACTGACGTTACAATTCGCACTAAAAGAAAATAAATACATTCTTTTATAGCCTAAGACAGTGCACTTAAAGGTTTTGCAGACTTACAGGTGTGAGAGACTGGAATGTTAATAGTTAATGACTTAAAACATTCTTGCCATTTGCAGAGGCAGCAGGGTGCTTTGCTACGCCAGGTTTGCACACCACCCACCCAAGGGGGACAAGGAGAGTTATATCTGCAGTGGTTTTGAGCCAGGAAGAGGAGAAGGCAGGTAAGAAGCAGACCCTGCCGAGAAAGGGCAGTGCTCCTTACTGTTAATGTCCTCCTGCATCATAACTGGCTCAGTTCTAAAACCGCCTTCATCTTCCTACTACAATGAGGAAGGTGTTGGACATTTACATTCACAAGGGCTGTTCACATATAGGCTTGAATGCATGCCGACACAAGAGGCAATGTCTAGGAAGGTGTCACAAATCAACAACTCCAGAAGCATGCCCTGACTCACTTCTGGGGGCTCCCACCAGAGGCCTGTGCAAGACCTGTGGTGCTGCAGCACTGTAAAATGCCCATCCCCAGGGGTGGAACCTGGGCTTCCCACTTAAGGCTGAAGTTAAGTTAACCCACTGAGCTCATGCTTCATGGTCGTTCTCCACCTGCAAGAGACCAAGATAACGACCATGACTCTGACCAAGAGACAGATAATCAAGTCTCATTGCTGGATTCATGGGCAGTGGTATTTTTCTGCTCTTATCCTCTCCTTCTCTCTTTCTTTTTTCTATGCATTTTCTAAAGTGCTTATTTTATGCTTTTATATTGCTATATTACTTAAGATAATAACAACTGAAAGGGCCACATACCTGCTATCCTTTGAAATGCAATTATTCTAAAATAAATCCTACACATGTAAACACCAGTCATTCAGTTTTGCTTAACTCTAACTTCCCCCAAGGCTTCTATTTATAAGAAACTGGGTTACCCTCATTTTCTGGGGTGGGTTGTAATTACATGAAAAGGCAAGCATGTGAGGAAACATCAAGTATGTCAACTTGAAATGTATTTTATCAAGATCTTTATATTGCACTAATCCAAAACACGTTTACAGAAAAGCCTTTAACAGAAAAATTCATCAGACTACCTAAGTAGCCTCTATGTCTTGCCTGCCTGGCCACCCCTAGCAGGCAAAAGGGCAGGGCTGGCAGCAGTGGCAGCTTCCCCTTCCGCAGAGCCCCACATGAAGAGAGGCATTAAATAGCACCAGTGCTGTGGCAGCTGCTGCTGCCCATGCAGTGGTGGTGGAAACATGACAAGTGATTCCAAGATCGACTTCTTGGCTCTGCGAGATTTTGCAAAAATCTTTAAATTAGTGGATCTTATTAACAATGGTATCCACAAGCAGCTGTTTTTCTTCTAGTCAGTGGAGGAAGTGAAGACATGTGAGGCAAAACAACATGGTGACACCAAGGTCAGTGGAAAAAAAGGAGGGGGAAAAGCTGCTTCAAGCATTGGAGACAAGATTCATCTGCAAACTGCGGAGAGGACTACGGTAAAACAAACTGTTCCCTTGTAATACATGAAGTCCCCAGGGAATGCAGAAATCCACTTGTAGCCCATAGGAAAAGTGCTCACGCCAGAGGGGATGGATGTCAGAGGAAGCTGTGGTCTAGTGGGAGACTTGAGTAGAGGGAGAAGCCCCCATATTCCAGAGATAGAGCCCTTGCTTCCAAACAAAAGCAGCCATCCTTAGAAGACTACACCCTGTGGATGAGTAACCCATGCCACAACAGTTTTGGGATGACTGTTTGAGGCGTACCCCTTGGTTTCATCTGATTCTTCTTCTCAGGGTCAAGATTAAAAGCATGAGAGACATAATTCTTGTTTGGATTTAGATGTTTATTATTTCTTATCTATGTTAACAGCTTCACTCACCATCAGGGCTTCTACACACTACATTAACAGAATAGAAATGCATGCAGAGTTCTGTCTTCAAGGTCTTTTTTCAGCCTAAACTACCCAATTGTGAGATGTCAACTAGTTTATTTTTACTTTTAACCCCATAACTAACTACCTGTATTCCACACTGCAGACCTTTTCAACCAGTCACACAAAATCACCCAAACTTATGAAGAAGAAGAAGGACTAACCTACACCCTAAACCCTTAACCCTCCATCTTGTTACATATATATATATATATATTACTATATCCCAAAATCTTAAATTCTAAATCTTTCATCTTGTGATATAATACACTTCTAGTCAACTACACACTAACAATCTCACCGCTATCACTCAATTTTGGAAGCCTTTTCCATGGCCTCAGGTCAAATGCAGTGTATTTTTGAGGATCAGTCCATGTCAGCACAGAAAGTCTGAAATCCTCTGTGTCTAGGATTCCAACATCTGTTGGCCCACAGGAGGGACCCCACAGCATAACAGAAAACCCCAAGGCATAACAGAAAAAAAACTCTTCTCCCTAGGTGAGCAGAACTGGCGAACTGACCAAAGCCCCACATTCTGTCCCCTCGTGCTGTCAGTGGGAAGGAGGGAGAGGCTGGGGAGAAAAAAGGTATTTTAAAGCCTTATTTTACTCCTCACTATACTCTTTTAACTCTGTTATTAATAGATCTACTTTATACCTTTAAATTTGAGCTTGTTTTTTCCTTGGAGTGTTTTTTTCTCCCAATTCTTATCTCAACTCATGAGCCCTGAGTACATTTTTTTCTCTCACCTCTGCCCAAATGTAGCAGGAGAGGGTAAGCAAATGAGTTCCATGGTTGCCTGACATTTGGCCAGTGTCACAACACAGCACTCACCAACCCTAATCAATAGGATGGGAGAAGAAAATAAGTCAGAAATGTTCCTGACTCAGAATACAGACAAGGAGATCAATTACTAATTATTGTCATGAGATCTGACTTGGGGGAAATTTTATTTTATTACCAATTAAAATATGTTTGGACTCTGAGAAGTGATGATAGAATAATCAAAATTCTTTATCCCCAGGCTCTAATTTCTTCCCTCCCAACTCCTCTATCTCTTCCCTTTGCCAGTGCAGGGAATGGGGGCTGGGACTCATCCACAGCAGCTCTGCAGCTTCTGCCATCTCACAGTTTGACCTTGCTCCAGCGTGAGCTTTCCACAGGCTGTGGTTTCCTCAGGAAACAGCCTCTTCTTGCTCTACCATGGCCTCTTCCACAGGCCACAGCGGAATCTCTGCTCCAGTACCTGTGGCACCTCCTCCCCCCCTTCTCTCACCTTGGAGGTCTCACAGCTGTTTCTCTCACTTGTTTTCCCCTCTTTTTCTCTGTGGTCTTTTCCCTCCTTTCTTACATATATTTCCCGTGGAGCCCCTGCCTGTCCATGGCCCAGCTCTGCCCTGGGCAACTGGATCCAGTTGGAACCAGCTGGAACTGGCTGTGTCCGGCTAGAACCAGCTGGAACCGGTGGAACTGGCTGTGTCCGGCTAGAACCGGCTGGTACCAGCTGGAGCCGGCTGTGTCCAGCTGGGGCAGCCCTGGCCTCCCCTCACGGAGCCGCCTCTGCTCTCACTGGGAGCCTGGGCACCCTGTATAGCCTCTATGATACAAGCAGAGAACAGCGCACCTCAATTTATGAATTAAAAGATCAAATAATTAATATGTTATCTTACTAATTAGTAAGTAGAATCAGTTTAAACTATCTGAATATCTAGACAGAAGAGAAGTTACAGCAGTTATTTACAAGAAGGTGGCAACTCCAATTATTCCACAGAAAACAGCAACAGTGCTATGACAGCACATGTACAGGTCACATATCCATAACATGACCTTTTACGAAGCCACTTGCTGTCAACAGTAAGAAGAGTTACCCACAGGGTAAGACACCAAATGGTGCTTAAAGCCAAAAGATCAGTACATCCATTCCAAAAAAAACAAGCTTTTACCTGCCACGTGTGGAATCACAGAAGCCTTATCTTAATAATTTACATCCATTCCGTTGCCTAAAGGAAGTGGAGATTTAAAACCTGAGACAGCATCTCATACATAAAGGTAGCAGAAGAAGCTTCTATAAGATTAGTACAAGATCCATAATTTATAATTGATTTTCTATCCCAGAAGATAAATATATATTTAATTTGTATTTAGTCCCACTGCCCCCAGCCTCAACTTTTTTCTTTAAGTCACAGAAAAGGGGAAGATAAAGAGAGCAAATTGTTCAAGCTTAACTAAAAATAAATTACAGGAATTATTAATATTTGCTAGTAGAGGAAGGTTCCTTATCCAAACTCACCAAGTTCATTCAATAAGCAGAAATAACCTACAAGCAGAATGCTTTTGATGTATTTGGTCCTGAGGCAAAGTAATTGGTTTCTCTAGGTGTCCCCAAAGAGCTGTGGCAGCAAAGGTCCCCGTGTGCGTGGGCAGCCCTGATGGAGCACAGCAGCCTGTGACTGCAGTTCCTTCAGTCCCTAGGGGGGCAGGAACACACGACATGACCTGGCCAGCACCAAACCAGCACACAGCCAGGAGTGGAACGAAAGGGATGGCAGCTCCCAGGAGTGAGAGGTGGGCCAGGGGCTTCCAGGGGCGCAGCTGCTGGCAAAGGTGAGGCCACCAGCAGGCTCCAGTGGCTCCAGCCTGGTGGGACCATGTGGGGAGAGAGCCATTCCCAGAGCGCTGGCTGCTGGTGGATGGGCTTACTGGGGTTGTTACTCATGCAGGGAAGGACTTGCCCCGTGGGAAATCACAGCACTTCCCCACAGTCACAGGGAACAGCCAGTTCGTGTCTCAAGTGCCCACCGGTCACTAAGACTGGTGGCTGCTGAATAGATGGATCCGTGGGCCACAGCACTGTGCTGTGGCCATGCAGAAGTGCCTTCTATTTTATTACTATTTCTACCTACAGTACACAAAATGCAGCCACAGAAATGGTTTGATATGTCTCTGTGCTGAATGACATGGAAAGAAAACATCAGCTAATATTTGATAAAACTGGACAAAAACAAAGCAATGCTGTAAAAGTGCCAAAAATCAAAGTGACACCATAAACCATTACTGCCAGAGGATTAAACTAATGTTTTAGCTTTAAAAGTAGTAAGTTATTTCACTTGCTATAAGCTAATGACTTTTTGGGTTTGAGAAAAAACAGCTGAAACATTTTAGTCATGTATTCCAGGTTACTTGACTACATAACCAGAAATTGAGTAAGGAAAACAAAGATCTTTCAGGGATTTTGTCACACATGCCTTGTCAAACAGTTTAAGACATGTTCTTAGAAAACATTTGCACTAGTCATTTTAAGCTTCATTATGTGAGTTATATCTGTTTACTCTCACATATGGATGTCACATCAGTAATCTTTTTGGAAAGTGTGTCTTACTATTCCACGTGAGTGTATATAGGTATCTGTTATTTTACATAACTTCACTTGTGAAGCTAGCCTGAATTTCCTGTATCAGAAGGCTTTAGAGAGAGATTCACATCAGGCTGGGAACAATGTTACATCAATGAACAATTATTTCAACTTCAGGATAAATAAGGATGAATTTTATTTGAAACTTTGTTTTACAAATTCATTATAGAACATCTATAATGCCAGAAATTATATTCTTACTCTCACTTGTGAGTTGTTTGGAAATGGAAAAATGTACAGAACTCTTCAGTCAGGAAAAAACCCTCAAAAACCAAATGAAAAGAAGCACAAAAAAAAATCCCCAAACACCTTGAAACCAAAGACAAAAACTGGAACTCACAAACCATCAAAACCCTATCAAAGGAAAAAGAAATGTATTTTATTCCTCTGCTAAATGAAATTTAGAAAGGAGGCAAGTCTCTGAAGAGGACTCTTTTCACACTCCAGGCACTCATAACTGAAAGATCACCCACATTTCCACTTCTCCAGCTTTTATAGGGTCACTTTATATTAGAGTATCATGGCACCTCCACAAAAACCTGAAGAAGTATAAATGAAGACAGTATAAATGAAATAGTAACAAGTAACTTAGAAGCCCTGCAACACACAAAAATTGCCTGAAGGGGGAAAAAATATATCAATTTCTGGAGCTTTCTTTTAATGTTTTTACAAATTGGATTACAGTAATATTGCCAGCTGAAAAATCCCTTACTCCAGCCTTTTGGTGGATCCACGTTAGACAAAGGCCTCGAGGCAGAAGAAAATACACTAGCAAATATTTGAATAGATACAAGCAGCATGTTTGTCCTTAGCAGCAATAGGGACATATCTAAACAAGTACGTTACTGTCCAAATATAAATGTATTTAACAAACAGTTTATAGAGTGTCCAGTGTTCCTTCTGTAAGGAAGACTAAATATTTGTGCCCAGAACTTTATTCTAGAAATGTGTGAAACTGCAAATATGGCCTGTGATACGCAGGAAAATTTTGAATACTGACTTGGCTTTCCAGACTTTCATTATCTGTTTTGACCAGGCTGGATGATCTGGCATTTTTGTTTTTTTTTTACTGCTCAATACAAAATCCATGCTAATGATTGAAATCTTTATGAAAATTATGAAGAACATTCAGATCACAGTTAACTAATGCAAATGATTTCAATTCAGTACTTGAAAGGGGCTTATGAGAATGGTGCAGACAGACTTTACAGTAAGGCCCATTGCAATAGGACCAGGGGCATGGTTTTACACTTAAAGAGGGTAGATTTACACTAATTACAAGGAAGAAGCTTTTTATTTTGAGGGTGGTGAAATACTGGAACAGACCCATCATCCCTGAAAGCATGAAAACATTCAAGTTCAGATTGGATAGTGCTCTGAGCCACATGATAGAGTTGAAGATGTCATGGCTCATTCAGGGGGCCTTGGATGAGATGAGCTTCCAACCCAATTTATTCTGTAATTCTATCACAGGAATTTAAGTACATTGCAACTTACAGATCCAGAGTAAGGGGAATGGGATGGATTTATTAAATATGTTGAATCAAAAGAAAGTTAAAATAATATGCAATTGTCTTATTTTGAGCAATACATTTTCACAAAAGAAACTTAGGCAAGGCCTAGATCATTTGGAATTCTACTGAAAATGTTTCTTATAGGTATAAGAGAAAAAGCTGTACTTAAGGAAGAACAGCTGGTGAAGTTCCAAACACAAAAGTTATTGGAGCAATCAAGTGATACCTTTCCTTCATCAAACTAAGTAGCTGCTCAGCTTAAAGAATCTTCTCAGAGAGTTTTTATGTCTTACACATATTATAAATATGTCCCTATGAGGGTTTTCACTCAATAAAATAATGTATCCTGTTTCAGAACTGAGAAAAGGATTTTCCTACAATGTCATCTCATTATGACTTTTGGTTTTTTCCCCTGAAGTTAATTGTTCTGACAACTCTATTTTAAAGGGGTCAGGCTTTGACAGTTTTAGACTATGCAAAAAGCTCACTATATTAACTTTTTGCTCCTATATTTTTACTCCCATGAGCTATGACATTCTTCTTTTCTATGCAAACCTTTGAAGTCTGTCTATTATTTCTACCCATCATACTTGAAGTTTAGTACAGTATGTATCATTTATTACTTGAATACCTCCTGTCAAAACTGCTTCTTGGTTTGTTTGTCTTTTATAAGAAAGAAATCTAGTGGGTATTTCAGTGAGTCATAAAGTTCATTTTATCTAAATTTAACTTTTAAAAAAACTCTTTTGACGCTAACTAGTTTTGATAGTTTCAAGTGGCACTTAAAAAGAAGTAGTTGCTGCTACTAATATGAAATAATGATCATTTCTGGAAATGTTTGAGGATTATGTGAGTGCTTGGGGCTAACTCCGTATTTATTGTATTAAGCATCATATACTTGTATCTTTCTTCATTATGTCACTTGTCATCTCCTTTGGACATATTTTTGCAGTATTCACAACCTTCAGGAAGATAAGTCATCTGTGTAGTTCAGTGCTTGAATATAAACATAATTCTTCTGTAGAGCATGAGTGGGCTGTAAAAGAAAAGGGGGAGGCACTGCACATACAAGAATGTCTGACATAGGCAATCAGGACATGGAGATGAGGACCTTCACCAGTGAATCCATTTAGAGTGTATATAGGTGAGACTGGAATGAAAAGCAGGGGTGCAGCTTCTTTCTTACCCTGTAACAAGGATCACATACCATGGCAAAGATCCATAATCCTTAAGAGAGCTCATGATGTACTTGCAAAAGCTGGATTTATTTGTTAGTATACGTTGAAGTCTTTGTATCTTTGCTGAGTTTTTCACCCATGCTAAAAATATTTATCACATTTTTAATATCTTTTTCTACACTAGCATTTTCCATTGTACTTTTTTGGTATAGAAGTTAATGAATCCTAGACTACCATGACTTTTATAACCAGGATTCTTTCCTTTAAGAGCAAAAATCTTTATGTTGAAATGTTGACTTATTTTCAGAATATTTCTCCCTTGCACATATTCTATTGCAGTATATGGTGTAGTTTAGTGTACTGAATTCCTATTGTGAGCTACCTCAAGTTACTAGTATGCATACAGATTTTAATGATTACCCTCAAAGTGCCTTCTCTGGAGTTTCACTTTATCAATGTGCCCTCTAATCAGATCTTCAACGAATTCAGAAGTAATAAAGCAGAACAATCTCTTGTTAAATTTCATGGTGAACAAATTTTGGTAGCTTCACCCTGAAATATCACATTCCAAGAGCAACTTAGAAATACACCTTAATTGAGAGATATTTCATCTTTCTCTCTTAGCTTTTTTTCTGCTCATATTTTAAGTCACCTCAGTAGAAGTTTGCCCTAGGATGCATAATTTGATGCTTGAGCTCCTCCTATCAGAACATTTTATCTTGTTCTGTCCTTTAATCCTTACATATATAATATGTCATTTCAGGCCTTATGATCATCATTGAGATTATCTATAGTAATATCATTTTTAGTTTGGAACAAATTGTTTCTTATGGATGACTTAACCTAACAACTATGTTCAGGTGAGTCATATTTTGCCAGTTTAAAATGTTCTCATTCTAAGTGCTCCTTCCAAAGAAATAGTGTATGCAAAATCTTATTTTCTTTTTTTTTTTGCTCATACTTTCAATTTCAGCAAAATTTCTCTTAACATTCTGTCATATTTGTGCATTAGCCCCAAGAAATAGGGATTGCATAGTTACCTGAAGCAAGGTACGTATTATGCAAATTCTGCCATTAAATTTCTGCAGGAAAGTGGCAGTGCTCTGCATTATCTGTTAGCCTATTACACATCACTTACTCCTGCAGATGGTCGAGTGACAGCTGCCTGAAGCTGCCATTAGCTACTCACGTGTGTCCAGATGCTGCAGGATGTTAAGTCTGGACACAGGTAATAAATATTCTTAGGGGTTTACCTTTAGCACATATTGGACACCACCAGGACACCCAAGTGGTCTGCGAGGCTCTGATATCTGTTTCTATGGGCAGCCTAGAGGCAACACTGAAGTACCTACAAGAAGAGGTGGAGTGAGCAGATATAACATTATATGATAGGGAGGAAGCCAATGATTAAAGAATTGCTATTGAAGGAAAGTGTTTTAGTTTTATGTTTTCCATCTTAACTTTCAATTTTTCTTATTAATTTGAGTAAGAGTTTTAGCCAAACCTATTGCTTAGAATTGTATTTTTATTTGGGTATATTTTTATTGTTACTGGCTCATATTTATGTAGAAGAGTTTGTAGTCCTTAGCTTTTTCTCATGAAAATGTTGACTTCAGAAAATTGTTGTTATTTTAATGTAGAAAAAGATGTCCGTGGTGAAACAGCTTCTCAAGTCTCTGATGTCCTCTGTGGATAAAGAAGGGTTTTAATACCAAACTACTGCAGAAGATTTCACATGCCTATGGAACAGCCCTAGCATGAGCTACAGCAGTACTTAGGTATTCCCCTGACAAGCTGTTAATATGGAGATTTCTGACCTCTCCAAGTACTGGGTGGTAGAGAAAGAAGAGAATATGAAAAAGCTAAGAAGAAGTAGCTACTATTTGGAAGGATGATAGAACAAAAAGCAAGAGATGCACTGAGACTAAAATAATAATGAGTTTCAGGGAAGCCGTCTATGCAACTAAATAAAACAAGATGTGAGTGAATGCTCCTTATTCAACAGAGATGAGGAAGAAAAGAGCTGTGGGAAGGAATGCCATGTTTTACAGAAAAAGAAGGTAGCCTTAGTTAACACAAACAGAATTTGGCTTATTTAACAAAGATTCCTAGGGAAGACATTATAGGGAATGTTAGTAGAGACTACTAATTAGAGAACCAGATGAAAAAAATTCATTTTTGCTGGATTTTTTTATCTTCCTTTTTATGTTCCAGATTCAATTAAGCTGCATGCAGCAAATGAAAGAGTAAGCCTGTCTCCAGAATTCAACTCCTGCATTGAATGATCACCTTAATCAACCTGTTTGTCTAATGCCTATGAAAGAAACCTAACCATATTAAGCAGCATGACAAAAGTTTGTAATTTTTAAATATCCCTCAAGAAAAAGGCTGCTTGGACTGAGATGAAAGGGGGGTGTATAAGACAATTGAAAAAACTGTGTAAGATTATTGGCAATTCCTCCTGCTACTGAAATAGAATAAGAAGGCAAATGCCAGCCAGAAAGATGGAACACAAAGCAATAACAAATGTTGCCTTTCTTGCCATTGCTCTTAAAACCATAATGGTTTACAGAGGTCAAGTGTCAAGGTAAATGCAGGGTCCCTGTTTCAAACAACAAAAAAAATGAGACCTGAAGTTCTAAATATCAGTTCAAAAAGAAAGAAAAAGCAAAATAGGAAAGGAGGGAGTATTTAACGATGTTAAAAAGGGGATACTTAAGACATTAAAAAAAAAAAAAACTAAAAGGGCAGAAAAAAACACCTTTGGTGCGGTTTTTAGTTTCTCCTGCCACTTTGTACTTCCCATAATACTATACTATGATGAAAAGATTTGATTTCCCTTCTTGATCTATTCTTTTTAGTTAGCTGTCATTTATTTTAATGCTGGGAAAAGGGCAGTCAGGGTGGGAGGGTGGTGTGTTATTACATTTCCTTACTAGCAGAGTCTAGTGATTTCTTTTATTAGTCTGTCATTACTCACCCTCCTTTCCTGAGAAACCTGTATTTGATCACAGAATGAAAGAGGTATGTGGATTAAGTAACCTAATGAAGTTGCTTCAGCTTTATCTGCTACAGATCTGTAGCTGCAGTTTTGTTGGTACTTTTGGCCAAACACAAAACCTATCCTTTATTGATTTCTTGATGGAACTGTGTTATTCAGTACTGCAGATGAGAGCACTTTGATCTTTTAATTTCCATGTTCCATAGTATTAAAAGTTTTTATCCTATTTGTGTCCTTTGATCTGGGATCTGTCATTCCATGATGAAACTCCACCTATCAAAATAAATCACTTTTCCTTCCATGTCAGCATCTCTTGGAGGTGGCTTTAGCTTTGTTTCCATATCAAAAACAAGAACAACGGCTGTGATAATTATGGTTCTCATTGAATATTTTTCCATTTATACAAAATATTATGCACGATATGTAAAACAAAATTAAATATTTTTGCAGGATATGTAAAGAAACTTTAATGTGTTCTTTATGGCTACATTTAATTTTTAGTTGCTCCTTTAGTGTCAGATAGAGTATGATTCCTTGCAGGATATGTGTACTTGGGATGTATTTTTTTTTCCTGTTCTATGAAAATGCTTATAAACAGAGAAGAATCTTCTTCTTCTTAATGATAACAAGAATTTGTGGGATGTCATTGTTTCCCTGTGACTGGGGTTTTTAAGACTACGAGGAAGAATGAGCAAAAACTGTACAGTTTTAACTCTCCTATATCCCAGGAGAAAATTCCTGAAAAATTGTCTACTCTGATACAAGTGGTAGCAGCTGCAATTATAGTATATTCTTCATTTTAGGAAAAAAAATAATTCTGAACTTGTGAACAATTTCGTTTTCAACATTTTACTGAATTAAGCACAAGCTTATAAAATGTTGATAAAACAGTACCGGTTCTATTGAGAAAGATCTCTCAATGGAAGACTCTGGAGTAATTCTAACCCTGTCCTTTGTATAGGAAACAATTCACTTATAACTGAACAGAATAATACATACGATTTTACAATCATAGCCTCTTAAATTTACATTAACTTTCTGATGTTTGAGAAGTAAGGAATTTAAAATTACACAATGGATGGTATATTGATGAAATTCATAAGTTAGTGGATATAAATTTCCTAATGATTTGACTGCATGAAAAGGAAATGTCAGACAAGGGAAACTACTAGTAGTATGTTCCAAATTTTGGACTAGTCTTATGAAAATATTTTTTAATAACTGAAAAAAGTGGAAGAAGTATGGTAAAGTAAGACAGACATGATGCATAGGATGTCATTGATTCTGAAGGAAGATGACCTGACTGCCTGCATAATTCTATACAAATAAAATTAGTTGAGAGGAATAGTAGTTCCAAAGACTAATAAAATGGGATATAGAAAAAAAAAACAAACAAAAAACCTCAAAAAAACAACCAAATAAACAAATTAAAACCTAAAAAAAAAAAAAATTAAAAATTAAAACAAAACCAAAAAGCCCCCTATTTATATTGGCACACTTATTTAAGTGATTTCAGCAAAAGGTCAATAAGATGCCTGAGGTAGAAGGGCATGATCTGTCTGAAGAAGAGAATCAGGAAATCAGAGAAAGGGCAGTAAAAATATAAGCTAAAGCCTGGTTTATGACATCATATTATTAATCATGGTTAATATGTGACATGGACACAAACTTGTCTCTGAGGCAGCCGTTGAAAGGATGAGACACAACAGCCTAGAGCTACAAGGAAAATTCCTCATTGAATATAAGATGTAAACTATGAAAAAAATATTGGACTTTCCATTAGTGTTGTTATTCAAATTGAATTCCCTTTTAATAAAAGAAAAGAAAAGAAAAGAAAAGAAAAGAAAAGAAAAGAAAAGAAAAGAAAAGAAAAGAAAAGAAAAGAAAAGAAAAGAAAAGAAAAGAAAAGAAAAGAAAAGAAAAGAAAAGAAAAGAAAAGAAAAGAAAATTACTACACAATACTACACGGTACTACACAGTGCTACCCAATTCCTCTAAACCAAGGATTGTACAGTTTGCTGGTACTGCCACAAGCTTCCAGAAACATCTGCTTGAATTAAGGTGATATTTTAGGGCCATTGCTTCAAGGCATCTTCCTGAAAAGCTCTGATCATCCTATTTCATTTCCCAAGAGGTGCCAACCTCTCTATTTTAGGCTAATGATATTGGAATTGTATAGTATTTACATAGTAAACACATGCTTTTTGAGTAAATATTACTCTTGTAACACTGGAAATTTAGCAGAAAGAAGAGCAGTTGAAAATGCCATGCTGAATATCATATCAGTCTGACAAGTTTGGTCAGACTATTAACCTAAGCCACTACAACAGTCTGAAGAAGAAATCTCTTTGGCAGTTGCCTTGTCAAGAGAAAAATACAGGAAAGTTCATATATTCATGCTCAGATGAATAATTGGCTGCTGAGATTTTAAAAATACTCTTACTAAAGTAGTAATAGTTATCACCATTAAAATCTCTTAGATATTATGAAATATATGCATGAAATCAAAATTATAAAAAAGAACAGTTAAGATCGTTGTTTCAGGAGTGTCTCTCACCATTAAGCAGAGAATGCAAACTAGACACTAGTCAGACTGCCATCATTGCAGCCAATGATTGTGAGGAGAAAAAAAAAGAGGAATTTTTTTCCAGTCATATATTTTGCACAGTTTCTTACTCTTCTTACATTTTTCTATAAAAAAGAATTAGTGAGTAAATATGATATATGGAAGTTAGATCCTATCAAGCAAAACTTTGCTGGTTTGTTTTTTTTTACTATTTTTTTTACTAAATTGCTTCATTCTTTTTTCTCTATCGGCCTTGAACCTAAGATCAACTGTTTTGTTTGTTTGTTTTTTTAATAAGCATCCCTCCACTTACTGCATATTAAATTTGAAGTTAGCTCTCCAAAACAATACCATGCATCAGCTCAGGTCTTTCCAGTGCAAAAAGGAAATCAAGGTTTCTTATCCAATGCTCGCAGAAGTCTTATTTTCCTGTTCATATAGCCCAGCATGGAGTTTTGTCTTCTTTTACCCTGTGCAACAATTTGACAGTTGTTGATGTGAATTAAAACCATAAACCAAATAGCCCTGTATATTTTTCTAGAATGCCAGCCTTACTCCTTCTGAATTAGTCATCTTGTTGTTGTTGCTAATTTGGGGGTATTTAATAGAAAATAAAATACAGGTCTTCACAGATTTTGGAATCACAGAATATTCTGAAAAACTGCACAAGACAGTAGCACCAGAAGAGGACTTTCACTGCTTAGTTTAATTTCTTCTTTTGTGCTGATTTGATTTTGTTTTAATATATGTTCTGAAAAGTCACATTAAAAAAAAATCTGAATTGCTTACTTTTCAAGAAATTAAAATCTCTTAGGAGATTTTAATTTTTCAGTGTAGATAGTACGCATTCTGATACACCCCTTTTATATAATGGTGTAATATTCTCTCTGAAGAAACAGAAAATGACTGAGATTTCTTTACTGTACTGCTAAATTCCTGCTCTATTTTACAATCCAGATAAATTACTTTATGCCATTAACATTTTAATCTGTTCTGAATAATTCCCATGAATGCACTTCAGGCAGCAGAGAGACACAAATGAGTGGTTTTGCAAAGTAATGACATAGAAGAAATTTCTTTTAAACTGTAATGTGAATTGAGAACTCCAGACTAGACTGAGCACTTTTTAGTAGTATGTGAAAAATTCAACATTTCTTCTAATTCTGAAAATATAATGTCCAACTATGGTATTTTAGAGATAGATTCAGTAGTAATTGCTATTATGCAGTCTTATTATAGGCAGTGGTTTGAAAAGGTTCCAAGTTGTTTACTGTAAAACACACTGTTAATACTGCTGGTCCTGGGGTTTTCTGGGGTTTTTTGTTTGTTTCAATTAGAACATTCTTACCTCCAAAACTGAATACTTTTTGTCTGCCAATTAAGCAATACAATAAAGTTTATCTAACCTTCACAATTTTCTGGCATCAATTACTCCTTTATACATTTATAATTTGAAGGAAGGTTCTAATTTTTGCAATTGATAATGATCTCTTAATTTAGTTTGTTTTGCAGCTTTTTAGAATATGAATGCTCTGTCTTTGGGTATTTTTTTTTTCCTTTCTAACCTTCTGATTATTAAGGCCTTCACACTATTTTGTGTAGGTGGCTGTGACACTGAATCTTAATTTATAATTAATTTTCAGGCAAGTTATTATTATGGTATTTCTTTTTTTTTCCCTGGTGATTTTCCTGAGCTTAATTTTAGAATATTTTTATTTTATTATTTACATGGACTTAAAGCATTTGATAACCAGAGTTGATTTCAGATAGAGATATAGTAAAAACAATTGGAGAGTAACACTTTCACAACTAAAACCTGGTGTCTTATATCCCCAGAAAATAAGCTGTGAGTAAATTTAAATTAATCCATATATATTTTTTAAATTATAATGGCCCATTTTTTTCAATCAAAATTGAAATAAAATGAGATGTTCTGGAGTGAAGTTATGGATTTTCTCATATCTGCAACTAGTTATACTATATAGCTCCTATATAAAAAATGTAATAAATGCAAAATACAGCATTAATCTGTGTTTATGATATACATGAGGAGAGACAACACTTGTCTGTTTAATTTCTCAGAGTGTAAATAGATTTTCCCATTAGCTCTCTATATATTTGGTGGCACTGTATATTTCACCTTAGTTATGTACCAGCATCCCCACGATGATGATTTAAAAGAAAATGCAACACCATTTATTGAGCAAAGTGATGCTGCCTGGCTCTATATTTCTGGCTGTAGCTGCAAATTGGGTCAAAGAAATAGTGTGATTTTACTGTGAGCCTGTCATTGTCTTCACTTACCATGTGCAGGTTTGGGTCTTCGGGCTGTTTTGATGTACAGGCACTAGAAATTCCCAGCGCTTCAAGGGGGCGTTAGGTTAAAAACCAGCCCGTTAGCTAAACCATCTCTGAGTCATCCAGTGTGCACGTAGCACTTTTGGTCTCCAGTGAGCTGTGCACTGTATTTAGTGGAAGCTTTTTGCCCAAGAGACAGACTGAAGCAAAGCCCCTGACCCTATGTAACACAAAGGGTGCTGGACTCAGCATCAGCTGCTTTTAATGGTGTGCCTCCACTGCCCCTAATTACTTGTTAATGAAGGAATAGTCTTTTAGTGCCCTCAGTTTCCTGAATCATTTACAACATAGAAACATTTCTATATGCATAAAGATGCAGAATTTCCTAAAGAATTTTTAGGTTAAATATGAACTCACCTAAACAGCATGAGTAAGCTTGGACTGCATCTATTACTTCAATTATTTTTAGAAATAGCTTTTACTTCCTTCATATAAAAATGCTTTACATATAAATATGCTGTGGGGACAGCAGGTCAAAAGAGGGCATTATGCCCCTTTTGTCAGCTCAGGTGAGACCCCACCTGCAGAGCTGCATCCAACTCTGGGTCCCCAGCACAGAAGGACATTGACCTGTTGAAGCCACTAAACCGCTAAGATGAATAGAGGGATGGAGAATCTCTTGTATGAGAAAAGGCTGAGGAAATTGGGATTGTCCAGTCTGAAAAAGACAAGAATTTGGGATGAACCTGAACAGAACCTGAAGGAATCCTACAAGTAAGATGGAGAGGGACTTTTTAAGGGACATGTGGTGTAGCAACAAGGGGAATGTCTTAAAACTGAGAGTAGGTTTAGATTAGATATTAGGAAGAAGTCCTTTACTATGAGGGTGGTGAGGCTCTGGAACAGGTTTCCCAGAGTAGTTGTGGATGCCCCATCCCAGGAAGTGTCCAAGGGCAGGTTGGATGGGGCTTTGAGTAACCTGGTCTGGTGAAAGATGTTTCTGCCCATGATAGGGGGGTGGGAACTAGGTGATCTTTAAGGGCCCTTCCAACCCAAAACATTCTGTGATTCTATTCTATGATTATCAATACAAAGCAACAGGTTTGTAAAAAGTAAGTCCTAAAATATTAACTGGCAGTATATTTTCTTTGCAAATACTATTTTTAAAAAATTATTCTAGTTTCGAATATTTAGCTGCTGGGACACACACATTAGAGACACAGGTACTGATTTTCTAGCTTTCAAGGACCTAGTTTTGTTGTCTGATCCCTAAAGCCAAATTCATCTGCATTCAGCATCTAAGGTTCTTATGTTAAATGCCTCAAACCTGAGTTTGACAGTAAACAATGAGGTAAATTAATTGTCTTGGAAAGGCTGATGCTCCCCTAAATAAACTTGCTGCAGACTGGTGTATCTCTCTACTACAAAACCACCTTAGCCTAGGATCCCTGCAATTTCTTGTGATAAGAATGGGTACATTTCAGTCACTCCAGAAGGATTTCCTTTCTATTTAAGTAACTAAATTAGATGCCAACATCTCCTGTAGAGATTTTCTCTTAACAACCTAGTGATGTACTAAATAAAGCATTAATATTGGTTAGATTTCTCTTTCTTTTGACTTTGGTGTCTTAAAACCAGTTTTTCTGTTTCTTGTCTAAGAACCTCATCAACAAAGTTCTGAAGTAGTCAGAAATGTATTTTATTGCTTTATAAGCTGTGCCCTTGCTCAGAACAGAAGTGAAGATGCATGTTTTTGTATGACAGTAACAACTGGAGCAAGCCAGCTAGATGAAGGGATTATGGCTTCCATCTTTTTCTGCAAACAAATCATATCAACATTATAAAGCTACTATTTAATTTAGAATTCATCAACATTACTCCACTCAGGAACCCAGAAATCCCCACTCTCTGTAAGCATTACGCAGAATTAGCCAGAAAATTAATGCCCATCTTTTCTGCAATAACCCTTAGGCTAGTACCCCATCTGGCAGAGAGTGCCTTATAATTATTGCTTGAAGAATTTCTCCTGTAAATTTTCATAAGAAAATAAATTGGATACAAAAAAATTGGGTAAAAATCCACAGAAATGCTGAAGTAAGGGTGAGAGCTCCAGATTTCCAGTTACATAGTATTTATTGCCAAGCACTGTTTAGTTCAATAAAAACTGTTTACTTTCCAAAGGGCAGTAGACCCATAAGCACTTCATTCCTTGCTGAGTAAGGATAAAGCTTCAACATGTAATATGAGGGGAGATTTCTTCACAGGGAAAAGTAAGAAACTGAAAAAACAAGAGAGCATTCCTGTAGCTCTAAACTCAGGTAAAGTTGATCATCCTCGGAAGAAAATGACTCACTCCCGTCGGCTGTAAATAGAATTACACTCTCCATTTTGGAAGACAGCATCTCATAGTATAAGAAGATTAGACCAGTTTATGAGAGCTAATTTGAACCACAGTTGTCTAACAAATTTTCAGGTCAGACAAGAAGATTGAAATGTTCTTTTGTTGAGTTTAGGCAGCAGAGGGGTAGGTATTTTTGAAACTTTGCCACTGAATGTTAGACTGAAAATTCTAGGCACCTACAGTCCTTCCTGGCATGGACCTGAATTTGCTACATAACTGCATATTCTTAAGTCTTACTCAGATAGAAAAGATGACACAGTCTACAGTAAACCGATGTTGAAAATCTGCTGCAGCCTGTATTTTTTGGCTATCTAAAAGTAAATATGGGGTTTCTTTGGTTCACTAAGTTTGAATTAGAACATTAAGTTCTTAGACACATTTGAAAGTCTGGGACATATTGCAGATTTATAGATAAGCCTTCTTAGCAATTTCTCAAAGCTCTGTGCATTGTAAGAAGTCCCAATGAAATACCTGAAAACTTAATATGTATGCCTAGCTCACGCTTTTTAAAAAGGTCTATGCATTGCAGCAATAATGTAACTAATTCCTCAGGTAAGAGATGGTTAAATTTAATTTACTATTTAAAGAAGAAGGAGGGAATTTCTATGAAGTGATTACTATCTCCGTCACTGGAAGATGTCTTCTAGGAGAGCTGATAGCCTTCAGGTGTCACAAGTGACTCTCTCCTGTGATGAGATGATGGTAGCTAGTTAGTGTAAGGATGTAAGTTTGTAACTTTTGTCACCAAGATCTGTATGTACAGCAAAAATTTCACAAACACTGAAGACACTAAATACATTGTAGGATTAAAAAGTAAACAGCACCAATCAGATTATAATAGTTATCATCATATTATTATCCCCAAAACACTGCAACACCACATTCAGTGAAAATTAGAAATGCAAAGGTAATGATAAGTAAAATGTTTTGGGCTTCTAAATACTGCTCATTTTTTTCTGAGCATGCTTCAGTGAATAAAATTAAAGAGTTCAGAAGCATAATAAGAGAATTCATTTTACACCTCTCAAGAAGATTTCTTTTTCCTACTATATACACACTGAAGCTTTTTTTGTCATAGCAGAACTAGATAAAGCATGAAACCACACCTTGAAGAAATCTTGATTTTAAATAGATTTCAAAGCTTTTATGTAACCTAGATTGTAGGTTTATTCAAATGTTATTAGTAAAGAAATATAGGTTTCTATCTAACTATCCTTAACGGAAACTGGAATTAAAGAAATTCTTGGTTTAATTGAAAATATGCAGATTAAAATGAGTATTATTGATTGTTTTGGTTACTGTGGTTTATGCAGTTTTTTGACTGGTGGCGTGGGAGACAAAATGTTCCTTGATTTTAATATATTTGATAAAGAGGATGTACTTCATAACAGATCCTAAGGCAAAAAAAAAGGCAATCAAAAATATGTCAGTGATAAAATCATTGCTTCAAAAACAGACATTTTATATCATCTCCAAATATCTTTAATTTGTCAGAAATTGAACGTATTTTTCCTAATCGCTGACATTTGTAAAGGGGTAGAATTCTGATCTATTTCCCATGCTTCAATGCCTCTTGATTTTCTATTAATTGTCCTGACTATTTAACAGAGGATACTGTCTGGAGCATGCTGGAATGCTTTCCATTGGGAAAGCAAACTTAAGCTACTCGAATCAAAGTTAAGACAGTCAATATCAAGAAAAGTATCTCTATGCACAGCTTTCTACAAAAGTTCTTTCAATTAATTACATTTCAATAAATTACATTTCAATTAATTATCCATGCTCTATATAACAAGGTCACCCAGCTTATACCAATACTGAATTCCACCGTGAAGGGAATAACCCACTTTAGTTTTGAATAAGGACCAAATCTTGTTCATTTGCACAGTCAAGCAACTGGATAGAAAAAACAACACAACCCATGTGGCACATCTATACTGGTTCACTAGTTTTACAATAATTCCTGGAAGCAGATTTTGAATGGACATATATTTACAAGGAGATCGAGTGATAATAGATATTATACAGGAAATCTCATATGTGCTCTGATATGTAGCAGAGTGCATGGGAGGTATCTCACATTCTTGCATCTCCGGGTGGGACTATGAATTCTGGAACAATCCAACCACTTCTAAATTCAGTTTCTGAAGTGTATGGGGTACTTTCCAAGAGACGTGCTAAGGCCAATGTTACACATTGATTTGTACTAACTGAAAAATAACTCTGTCATTAGCTGCTGTTTGCCCAGAGGTCTGATGTGTCCAGTTTCTACACAGATTTAGGGCACCTGAAAATCCTGGTTCCAAGCCATGCTGTAAAAGGGGGCTAGTTTTGCTGTCAGCAGCCAAAGATCTGAGAGAGATTGGGTGCTAACCCCCAACACCCTCACATGGGTTCATTCCTCAATATCTTCTCCTGGCTGTGTATATAGTTCTCTTAGATGAAGAGTCTCTGAGGATTCCACTTCAGTAAAGGAAAAATTCTTCCAGACATCCAATACTTACGACAATTTTGGGTATTTAAGTGGCCAGCCAAATCAATCAGAACTATTCTCTGGCAGTGTATTATCAATGTTTTTGAGAAGACACTATGCACAAAGGTGTAAACATATTAGAGACTTTTATGCCTTGGAGGATACAAGCTGCTCTAGGGCACATGGCTCCTGGATTCCAATGGATCTGAGAGCACACACTGGAAGGTGATGAGACCTATCCCCCTCACCATTTTTAAATAGCTAAAATATACAATAAAGCCCAAACAGCAATGGAGACAGGACAAAAATTGCAACTTCTGTCTGAAAGGCCCATCCAGAAGAAATTTCCAACAGTACAAACATTAGGCCCACCAAGAGACACGGCAGAGAAAGGGCTGGAGATCAGCACACCTAAAACTCAGGAACCGATGGCTCCAGGCTGAGGTGAAATGGGGCTCCTGGACCCATAGGCTGGGCTGGGAGGAGGCACCAGGTGAAGCTGACAGAGACACTGGAGCCAAATGGTGCCCTCAGAGCCCTGACAAACTTGTAATGTACATAATATTCTAAAAAAGAAGTTAAAATGAGATGTAAAATAACTGGCACAGAAATTGTTCAAACACAATGATTAAACTGGTTTGACCCTACTTTACTCACTGTTTATTGATGCACTAAAAAAAACTGTTACAGTGTTTTTTCAAAACAGTCATAAAGCAGCAGATGAAAATATACTGGTAACTCCACTGATTATTTAACTTTGCAGGTATACAAGTTAGGAAAATTAGTTGCATGAAAGGCTAGCTAATTAGGAGTTTTGCCATTTGGCATAACCAAATTCCACATGTAGACCTTTTGCCCAGAAGAACCTATAATTGATTGGATAATTGAACACAGCACATGATAACTTGTTTAGCAGGAATATATAGACAAGAGCCAGCACTGATTTAGTATCAATAGTTTTGAGAAATTGCCCATGTGATTAAGTTGTAATAATAATAATGTAAACATTTATATCTTATTGATGTAGAATTGAAATAAAATATATGGAAGTGATTTGCATAGTCAGTAAGAATTTTTAAAAATCCCAATTATGTAGCATCAGGGTAGGAAGAAATGCTTGGAAAGCAGATATATGAAGAAAGTAGTGTTTTTAAAGACTGATAAACAGTTTTACAGGAACTCTGGCTAGAAAAAACAAAACCAGGCTTTTGTCCTGCTGCTCTATGTCCATATGCCTGTGCTGTGAAAAACTGCTTTAATTTAACAATAAGGAAACAGATGCCTGAGTTTCTGTTGAATGAAACCTGATGAACAAAACAATAAACCAGCAAAACTACTATGTTTGTTCTATCCTATCTAATAAAAATTAAAAATGCCCTTATCTATGGCTTATTTCTGTATCATCACATACTTCTTTACAGGAAGAGCTATACCTGGCTCAGAAAAATATTTTAAAGAATTTATTTACTTTGGCTTCATGGACTTGTCAATACCTATCAATAGACATGAGACACAAATAAGTAAATCCTAAAAAGGACACTAGTCCACATCTCTGCTGACATTGTCCCATTGTTTTTTTGCACCTTTTCCTTTTCCACTGAATATTGTGCTGTCACTAAGAGACTGTTCACTATTTGGGAATTTTGACAAACCAAAGATGTAACACAAATGTTTTCAGCAAGGTAAATTGCTATATTTGTTTCCCAAATCAGCTGCTCTCAATGAGATTTACTGAAGAGGAGTGATTACAAATCTGTGAACATTTCAGGAAAATAATGACATAATGATCTAGCATATATGAATACATTCTTGTCAGGAAGAAATGAAAAGTTAATTGATAAGAAAATAGAAAGAAATGAGGACAATATATTTAAGTTGATTTCCTAAGAAAATTAATCATATATAAATTGTCTGTTTGTCTACTGGAATACTCAGATATATCAGCTAAATCTGATAGCCAAATTTGATAAAGTACAGGAGGAAGAAGGTATTAAGTTCCTAAAACTTCTTGAAAAACCTTTTGTTTCTTTAATTGGCCTTTATATTTCCCTTGTAAAAATCCTCCAGATTTTAGTTTATATCTGCATTAGCAGTAAGAAATGGCACAGTTGGAAACTGGGAATATTCTGAAGGAAAGAGACATGAGGGCAGGATCCAGTTCAAGGTTAAAATACCTAAAATACATTCTGAACGTAAGTTGGTAAATTCCCAGGCAGTATCTAGCAGGCACTGTTGTTTGTGTTAGGGGAGCAGAAGAGGGATTCCATTCAGCCCAACAGAATGTGGCTGGTCACTGAGCTGATGCTGATCAGACTGTGGTGAATATTAGTGGCAAATAAACCAGAGATCCCCACAATTCAAAGTACATTTTAAAATTATCAAAAATTTGTAAAGAAAAATTATGATAATTTTATCATACCCTTTCAATGAGCCCTTCTGTGCAAAAATTTCATGGCCTGATGATAAGAAAAGGAAGTGCAGGAGCACCAAAATTATAATTGGAATTATGCATCATTGGAGAACACATTTAGTAAAACAATTTTTGTACTTACAGAGAGTTAACAAGTCCTCCTCATATGGAAGACTCATATGTCTTCATCTATATATATATATATGGTATTTCATAGCCTCAATAATGAAATGCAGTAGCATTCATAATAATTCTTTTTAAAAAAAGAAGTTTAGTCACTGTCCAGCCTGAGTGACTAGAGGCTACAGTCACGCTTACTTCAAACAGCTCGGATTTTTAAAACTTAGATTAATTTTTCAGGCCAGACACCATAATTAGAATCTCAATGCCCTTCATTAGTATAAAAGTCACAACATCTTGTTATAGACTAACTTTCTAATGGAATTGCCCAAAACTATTATAAAAAGTCCTCTAGGAATTGGTTCTGTTTTATCTGTGGTAATGAGTCTTCTATATTGTCTACATTTTCACACAGCAGTTAGGAAGCTTTACTATGTGACTTCTGTTTCCCTTGGGCTCTGTTTCAACTCATAACAAGACAAGGGAATGAGAAAGTTTTCAAGGTAACAGATTCTGTTAAACTCAGTAATATGACAGTTTAGAGAAGGATTCCACTGGCCAAAAAATACTTGCATTTAGCTTTTATGTTTTTTCATATTTTTAACTATGGTAGCAAAACTTAATTGGTTTGAAATGTAGAAAAAGAAACACACATAAAGACACTAAGATAAAGAACTGAAAATACCATTCATGTTTCTTTCTACCTGTGCAGTTTTGTTAATAAAATGTACACTTACTAGTGTACATTAGATATACTTGTATCTAATATAATGCATGTTGTGTAAAATACAAAGAATATTATTCTTTTGGTGATTAACACATGAGCAGTATTTGTTTACTCTGACACAGTTTCAGTCTCACTTCAATTATCTTGCAAAGGAGCAGTTAAAAGAAGCAAGTTTGAGAGAATGTTGTCTTCTAATGAATAAAATGCTGCAGATAAAGTCACCTGGAAAACATGCAGGCAGTGAATTTACAACAACTATAACCATGGTCTTTATGCACTTTTAGGCAGAACTGTAAGCAAAAAAATACCTATAATACATACACTCTAAAATTTTTTTCCAAGATTATTCCTAAATAATAATAAAACCAATAATCATAATGCACCATTCCAGTGTTGAGGTAGGCCCATTTTGCTGTGGTGAATTTTTCCAGGGAAAGTATTCAAAAAATTCTGTAAACCCACTATCTTTAATCCTCACAATTCTGCTGTATAAAGCCACTGCTCTTCAAAGTGTCATACATGCCAAAGGTGCCCTACAGGGCAGTCAATGGGAGCAGTTGCTTCCTGGTTTGAAAAAACATACTTCATCAAACAGATTATTATGGGTTGGAGGATTGTCAGTGAATAGCACCTATAAAAGTGGAAGCAGAGCACTGAGAGCACCCTGCACTTGAGGCTACTCAAGGATGATGTAAGCCCTTGAAACAAATGGATAGAGGTTAAGTCTTAAAATTTTTAGGATGTCTTCATGGACTAATTTCAACTGAGCTTGTTATATTGACAAAACTAGGGATCCCTCACCAGCACAAAGTGAAGCAACCACCTTCATCACAAGTAGTACATGAAAAAAATGTATTTTTTTTGTGTTTGTTTTGCATGAAAAATTAGGGGATATTTGTCCACTTAGAAAAAGTGAATTCACACAACTTTCAGATTCCCAGAAATTCTTTATCCAAATGTTTCACAGCATTACTTCATATTACTTCATGGTAATGCTTCTTTTTTTAGGATTAGATAACAGCAAATATTTCAAAAATCTATGTGTTTTCATTAACTTCCTTCACAAAAGTGGGGACAATAATGAAATTGCAAAAAAAAAAAAAGACCTTGTTAAAAGAAGGGGAACAGAAGCTCTATATGAATGACAGTGCAACACAAAAATAACTCAGAGCAGCTTTGCAGAGGATATGAACAGGGGAAATGGTAGCTGACACTTTATGTGATTTTACACACGAGCATCCTCATAAAGAATTAGAGTTCCACACCAAAATCCTCTGCGTTGTCTTTTAGGGGATACCAAAGATATATTAAAAACAAAATAAATAATATATGCATATAACTCATATTTCTACACAGAGAAAAAAATCAAAACTTTAAATTGGGAATTTAAGATGAAGAAATCATGTTTGCTTATTACCTAAAACATCCCATGGGAGAGCATTGATTTTAATATATTTTGCAATTTAAATATAATTAGCATGATATTAGCAATTCCAACAACAAACACCTAAATTGGCAATTCAAAATGCTGACTTGATTTCATTCTTGTTCAATATAAATGTACAACTTAGAAATACTGTGCTCTTCTGTTTAATTAATTGCTATATTTTAATGGAGAAGACTTGCAACACGTTCCAGATCCTCAAATACAAGTGAAAATGGGAAGCTGAAGGTGACAAATATTTCTCCAATGGTATTTTTCAACTTTGGTCAGTACTTAGAATTCAGCTACAACTGTGCCTTTTTTGGTGATGAATGGCTTGTGGCTTTTCTCCATGCACCTTTTCCAGACTGGATTCACCGTGAGGAGCAGCACCCTATGACTGCCTCCCTTGGTCTGTGTTTCTTGGCTATTTCTGCTGCTCCTTATTTCCCTATTTCCACACCTTCAATGGCCCATGTCTGCCTGTCAGCATCTGGAGCATGTGCCTTGCTTTTGAGTCTCAAACTGCACCAGTCCTGGCACATCTCCTTCGTTCCCCTTCAGTTGCTGTTCACTCATGAGAAGCCTCAGCTTGGTGGTCCACCCTTTGCAGGAGGTGCAGCACAGGGAGCAAACACTTTGCCAGTGCAGCCAAGTAGTTTCTCTGTTTTCTCCTGAGGGGGTCTTGCACATTTCTCTTGATAGCATTTTATTCCTAGCCTTTTCTAATTCCCAGTTACTTGATTATTTCCAATTCTCTTCTAAGTTTTTGATTTTTTTTTTATTTTTTTGGAAAATAATCACATGTGTCCAAAGGGGCACACATTGTGTTTATGTATCTGTGTCTTATGTGTACATTTGTATATTATATGTATATTAGGGAATTACCATTTCTTTGTTTTGACTTTCATATCAAACCAGGTTTCCACCACACCTATTGAGTCCAACTGTAAAAAGATAACTTTTTAAGTGCCGATTAAAATATGACTGTGGAAATATGTAATTGCAAAATCATATAATCTGCAGTCCAATTTAGCTTACTTGTTATTAAATTTAATTTTTATACTTGGGTAAATTTCCATTTGCTTTTTCATATGCAGATGAGGGATTTTTCAACCAAATATGATGGAAGTGAAAGCATATTAAAATTATATAGACACTAAAAAGTTGTTATGTTTTTAATGTTTGAAAGCCCAGGTAAAAATAACTAGATAGAAGCAAATAATAGAAACTAATTGCTCAACTTACATTGTTTGTTTGCTCAGCTGCTAATTGATTCTTCATATCTATTAAAATAAGCAAATGCTTAAACTCTAAAATCACTCTTTGGACTGATCAAGTATTTCTACACATATTAAACATTCACTCTTTGAGTTGGGAATGATGAGTTGCAATTAGCTAAATTAACCATCCTCTCTCATATGGCTCATGGAGAAAACTCTTCTGATAGCAATAATTAAAAATACATCTGAAGTGCCAAAAAGTGAAACTGAAAATAAAAGCTTTGGTGACTGTATGCTACCAATATGACAACATTATCCTGGAATGTGATGCAAAAAAAAACCGCTGACCATATCCATTCAAACCTCGGAGTGAATTATTCTGTCTCAATTTTCTCTTTAAATAAAAATAAAGAGCCCTCCACCTATTCACTAGGGTCTTACTCTGACTTGACTATGGATGGTAAGGAAAATGTACCCAACAAGATGAAATGGGCGATAGTTACATTTTTGTAAGTCACTTCAAGTTCATTTTTAGAGATATCAAAAGGCTGAAGAGGCAGGTATGAGATAGCATAACTTTGTATGTAAGATCTCAGATTCCCTGCATCACTCCAAACTTCTCAGATGTGATTCTAAGAAGGTGTGGTTTAACTTTGTTTTCTCATAGCAATTTTTCATGAAAGGTCTGTGGATTTTTTTATGACAAGTTCAACAAATTTCTTTGGTGTTGAACACGCTTAGGTAGTACAAATGAAGAAAAAAAATGCAATTAGATATGAACTATTAGGAAAACGTCTGTTGATTCACAGCTGTTCATATATTTTTCTTAATTAGGTCTTAATTAAAACACAACTTTAATTAAAAACATTTCTTCTATCAACATAGGAATTACAGCTTTACAGAAATACGAACAAAGGTAGCATCACTTCAAATGCACGTGTGCTATATAAAAGCTCTTAATATTGTCTGAGAAGAGACTGACATAAAAGGTTGTGTCAGGGCACCATTTGCTAATGCCACTGAACACGCAGTGACATGATACACAGAGTGGAGTGACACAATGGCTCGTGTCAAAGAACCAGATGTAGCACTTTGTGTATGTCAAGGTACGTTGAGCTTTTGGGAACATCAGCATGCCTAGAAGCAAGATTAGATCATCATAGTCTGAACTAAAAAGAGTGGACTCTAGCAGTCAGAAAAAATCTAGTTTCATGTAACGTAAATAACTCTCATTTACTTTTAAATATTGTAATGATGCTGGTTATAAACAATGAAGAAACTTTTGCTACAATTCTTATCTTACTTCACTGCATTACTAAACACTACCATGGCTTGAAAAGATACATAGGTGCTAAGACACTCAAGACAAAACTATAGAGATGAAAAATAAAAAATGGGACTGTTGAGATAATAAATATATCTAGTAATATATTGAGGAATCATAAAAAATTATTTCATTGGGTAAAAAAAATCCTCAATAGTGCACCACAAAGACTACACCTCCATCATTATGTGACAGTTTTGGAACATTTATTTAAGTGAAATACTGTCACTTTTTCTTGCTTTACAATGCTTACAGGTATGTTATATCTTTATACCTTCATCCTCTTTAAGAAAATTCACTAACAGGGAAAACACTAAAATTGTTCTACTTATGTTATTGCAAATGATAAATATACCTTGCTTCACAAGGCTCAAAACTGTCTCACTGTAATCACTGGGATTAAATAAGTGCGTCTTTAAGTAGTCTTTGTTCTAGAGAAATTGCTCCTTCTTCTCCCAGTGGTTTTTAGAAAGAAAAGGGACATATTTCCTAGTTCATTTCCAAAACTTTTTCTCTGATGGGGTAGAAGGCTGCAAAAACTCAAAGCTGGTGAAGCGGATGATATAAATGTGACTGGGTGTCACTAGATGTCACTATTGCAAACAGGCTTGTGCTCCTGTTTATCCAAAAATAGCAGAGCATGCAGCTCTGGGAAATTTGTTTTCAAAAGTGCTTGCTAGCAGGTGTCTTCTACTGTATTTGGAAAATAAAGTGCACATTTTAATGGCAGTGATGATAAACACTGAATGTTTATCTGAAAAGTGATAAACAGTTGACGAAAAGGTATTTAAATTCATAGTTTGCTTTTTGCATATTGTGGGTGATACAAAGTGTAAAGGTCAGATAACCTGAAAGACAGCTGGACTATTGGTAGGGACTGTTAAACACTGACAGGTTACAATGTTCTCAGGGAAGGAAAAAGGAAAGTGTACTTATGAGATGCAATATTTTGAAAAGTGTAGAACAACATCTGACTGAACCTCTATTTTTTCAGTCTGAACTGAAAGTTTCCTTTCTCTTGTGGGGAATAGAAGTTCATCAGTGTGTTCTCCTGAGAGGTCACAGTCATTCTTTTGGAGAGGAGATCGAACTCTCGGATATGAAATTCAGGGCTAGGTGTTATTTGTGGTTTAATACTTGAGGGTCAGAACTAAGAAGCAGGCCTCTGAGATTTATATCTTGATTTTGCAATCAACTCTTTTTGTGGACTTCAACAAGTCACTTATCTCCCTGTTTCAATTTCCTCATCATCAGAGAAAGAGACTAAAGGGAAGGAGACATGACAGGATGTGGAAAAAGAGAGTCTGAAAAGCAAAAGTCTTATTTTTTTTCTGTTTGGGTTTTTTTTTTTTGTTTGTTTGATTTCAGTTGGTTTGTTTTCTTTGTGAGTGCTGGAGTGGTTTTGTTCTGCTTTTTTCAGAAGCTCTTATTTTTAATGCAATCAACATTCAAAGTGAATGATGTGAAGAATAATAATTTTAGGGTGTCACCTCTTAAAAATTTGTGATTTACACTGCTAGGAAACTTTCAAATCATTAAAGCATGAGAATGGTTCTGTAATTCATGTTGCATGATTCAGGAATCAACACAGCAGAGTGAGAGTAAACAACAGATCTTCCTGAAAGAGATCTTTAAAACTCAGTACTACAAGTCATTGCAACTAGGAAATATGACTGAAAGTAGTTAAGAATATAGAGCATTTTGCAAACCTGTGTCATGAAGTGTTGGATATTTAACTTTCCTAAAGCAAAGATATTCTTATTAGTTTGAATAGAGACCATACTATATACATGGTTGTACTACATTTATTTTCATCATGTTTAGACTCAAATTTTCTTTGAGAATGATGTTAGTGGAAGAAATACTACAGAAAAGAAAATTAGGAATAGCTATTCACTAAGATAATACTAAGTAAAGCTACCCAACAAAGTGTCTTCTAAGACAAGAAGAACGATCATAAAAAGTCATAAAAGTGTAAACAGTTTCTGATATGCATATAATTAGAAAGACATTGGAAGAAGAAAATGAATGAATATCCAGGCCAAAATACAATTCAGTGCAACTGAAAAGAGGCCAAAGGTTTAACCATGTTGTTTATTTATTCTTCTTTTCTGGAAGTAATTTAAAACAATTGAATTTTTTTCTACTAATTACAAAATAATCACACCAATTCATTCCTAAAAACTCCAGAGTCAGTCTAGAGGAAGAACTGGAAACAATTTAATTAATGTACTCCAAATAGTCAGGTTTAATTGTGTCTTATTGAAAACCTCCTCCACCCCTGGCTTCTGGAAAATCAGTGTTTCCACTTGCATGTCCAGGGCTATAGTTGAAATAAGAGGTAATTAGGGGAACATTATTGTTTGCATCAAATTAAAGAAGTTTTATGATGCAGAAACTACAGGATAAAGTGATTCTGCACATAAAACAACAGAATGAATGAAGTTAAGCAGAACACCACCCCAGCATAAGCCTCCTATGAGATATACAGCAGAGCAGCATTAATTAGCTGATTCTATTAACCAACTTAGGGAAATGAGTTTGCCTTTCTTAATTCCAGTTGCTTCAAGTAGTAAACACATAATATGATTCCTTTGCCATGACTGATGTGATGCCAACCTGGACTATACAGGGATAAAAACATTAACAAGAATGTCAAGTATTGGATTACTTTCTGGAGTTCCTTAGATTTGGAGAATTTCTAATGGAAGCTGTTTGCTTTTAATTCGCATATTAAATCTTGGATAATTTGTGCAAATTTCAGAACAAGCACATATGAACATATGGCGTTTTAAATCACAGCAGAAGGTCCTGATAGGAGTAGGTGTACCATAACTGAAGGGATGTGTTCTGTTAGTTTAAAATGGCTTTTATGGAATTTCTAATGAGAAGACATAAGAGACTGCAGTTATTTCCCACGTGGAAGACACGGAATACTAGCCACCTCTGCCTCCTGCTTTATCATCAAAACTAGATCAGGAAAAGCTGACATCCTCCTGCACAGCTGGAGCTTCAAATTAGGCAGTAAATCCTCAAGACCAATCTTTCCTCAACACCGTTCTACCAGAAGATTTTTGACAACAGTTTGCTGGAAAACAAAGACTTCACATATATAAGCAGCCATAAAGAGCAATATATACATACCTATACATTCAAGATCTACAGAAGTAATGAAATAATAAAAGATGTGACTGTCTTTTGAACTGCTATGTGAAACCTAGGCTGAAACACCCAGTAAGAAGAATCACTTGATTTTTCAAATCACAGTGATTATAACCCTGGAAAAATTAATCCCTTCCACCAGCTCTTGAAGTACAAACTGAAAAGCTGCAATGGGCACAGCTGGTTAGGGATACATGAGGTAACCTTTTACTTAGCTCATTGTGTGTGGGAGAGCAGATTGTGGAAGACTGGGAATGGGGCTGCAGCCGAGCCTCACCCCTGATAGGGTGCAGCAGGATAAGGCAGGAGAACAGCATTGAAGAAGTACAGAATGCTGATGTGTATTGATCAACCAGAAAAGAGTAAAAGGGCACACAGGTGTTATGCATGTGAGAGAAAAGGTATAAAGAGTTAGGAGGAGAGAGGTGGTGGTGCTGGATCTAGCAGGTTGTGCTTTGGGAGGGAGGAGTCAGTGTTGCTGGTGCTGCCCGTGGGATTGCAACAGAGAAAAGGCAGAAGGCTTAAATGAACTGCTGATGCTTGCTGTTGTCTTTGGTGTCAGCCTTTTGAGCCCACCATCAATCAGGGGAAAGGTATGAAAGTTTTTAGGTAAGGGACTGACACTGAGAGTCCACTGTCAATTCAATTACTATCCTGTGTAAGGAGAGAGTGACAGCAATTCTGTCCACCAAAAATAAACCAAAAATACCATATGTATATCCCCTACCTATTTCAATAAGTCCCTTACCACTGACAGCTGCTTTTATTTTTTATTTTGCTTTATAAATTTCAAGAGAAATTATGTAAAAAAACTTTAATTCTGCATTCTGAAGCTTCTAAAATCCATGCATACTATCTGGATGATCACAAATTAATAAAAATCACAATTAGGGTTGCAACATTCCAGTAAAAAAAAATCCCTGAACTTCAATACAAGAAGTGGTTGAGCTGTTTTTGACAGTGGATATGTAGCCTTCAAATCAAAGTCATAATTTTGAGTAAGTCATATTAATTTAAAATTGTCTTGTATAAATTGGATTCCTATCAGCAATTGAGAGATAATAACATATGCAGACTTTTGTCCTCAGTTCTCCTTAAATTTCGTACACTGAATGTACAGTTCTCACCCTCAGATTCAACAAGTTCTAGTGCCCATTCTTGCTTCCCCCATATTACAAAGCTGGTCATTTTTTAGTGATTAAAAGTTTTATTTCCTCTCTTGCAATGAATTAATATCAAAGCAACTTAGCAATAAACTGAGTAATGGTAATTTTTTTTCATTCATATAGTATCTTAGCTACAAACTTAGTCTTAATGTAAGTGTCAAAACAAAACCCAAAAGAACATCAGATAGATATCAAGAATCTGAGACCTGAATGTTCACTGATTACGATATAAGAGAAAATCAACAAGCAATCATGAGATAACAGTAACTATTTTAATTCTACATACAAGGCAAAACATCCAATTAAAATCTCCCAAGTAAGAATGACATGCAACTGTGTTTGCTGCAAATACTATCAAACTTGGCTTCTGATTTATACTTCTGTTACATTGAAGCAGGAAAGCTTAGTACTTTTAGGTATTATAGTTACAAGATTAACTTCTTTGTTTTTAAAACACCAGTCATCTAATACAATAACTTCCTTATTCACCAGAAACACACTGCAATATCTTTTCCTCAGAATTATTAGAGATGTAAAGGTCAGACATACACATGTGCATGTGAAAAAATAGCTATTTCATGTGAGGTAGATCTTACACCCTTAAAGTCCCATACATGGATGTATTCGCTTCAGTTTTATTCACTGCATACATATTCACTTCCAGTTTTGCACCTTGATTCACAGGAATGCATCTTATATTTTAAATAAATGGCCAGCTGGACAATACTATGCAATTATTACAATGGAAAATATATTTCTTGTAATATAAGAAACGTCTTATAATACACATATTGTCTTGAGTCACTAACATTCTTTTAACTCACAGTGATAAACTTTAAGCAATCACCCACTATGTACACAGACCAGGTAACCTTGAAACACTGCAGAGGTAAATAAAAACCCAGTGCTGCAGTCCTTTGGGTGACACGTTTAACTGCTTAGGATGCTTGTATCAAACATGGAGCTTGCCACGCTTTATCCAAGTTTTATGCCTCTGCAATTGCCTCTTCCTTCTTTTAGTAGTTAAACTGACTCAACAGAGAAACCAACCATTAGTTAAAACTGGGATCTATTCTGCAGCTTACCACATGCAATAATCATCCCAACTTTGTCTTTTCTTTCCAGTATTTTACATGTGATGCATAGTGATACTTAACCATGAATGTATTTAGGCATATATGATTTGAGTTAAATTGCTAAAATGAAAATATTTTGCATCTGTACAGATTGTCTTCTCTATTACCTCAGCAATGGCTTAATTTCCCTCACAAAAGCAAAGACTTCCCTAAATTATTTCTTTTCAAAGTCTACTCAAAAATATTTATATGCACAAAATACAATTGTCACATTTGAGTAGAAAACACTACTTCGTAGGATGGATTCCATCTCTGTTATTAGTTCTGCTCACATACGGGTTTTATCATAACATTTTAATTGTCAAAATTTGAAACCAAAATACAGTTATTATGATGGTGGAGGAGAGACTGGACACGAGCTGGCAATCTGCACTTAGAGCACCAAATCCCAACTGTATGAAGCACCTCTCCCATGAGGAAAGGCAGAAAGAACTGGGATTATTCATCCTGGAAAGGAGAAGGCTTTGGGGTGACTTAACTGCAGTCTTCCAGTACCTGAAGGGAGCTTATGAGAAAGACAGACAGGGACTTTTTCTGAGAACATGTAGTAATAGAACAAGGGAGAGTGAAATCAGACGAAAAGAGAGTGGTTTTAGAGAGGTATTAGGAGGAAATTCTTCACTGTGAGAGTGGTAAGGTACTGGAACAGGGGGCCCAGAGACGTTGTGGATGTCCCACTGCTGGAAGTGTTCAAAGTCAGGCTGGATGGAGCTCTGAAAAACTTGGTCTAGTGAAAGATGTTTCTGTCTATAGCAGGGGGATTGGAACTAGATGGTCTTTAAGAATTTTATGGTTCTGTGATTATTAAGCAAGAATTTTTGGTGTCTCACCTAGAAATCTATTCCATAACTTAGTGGACTTTAAAATGGGGCTTATATGGATGCTGAAGAAAGCTGAACTACGCTAAATTCCCTTAAATTAGATTATTTCTGAAAAGCATCATTTAAAGAGCTGGGAACTTTATTCCAGGTATTTAAAGTACCTGGAATTATTATAGTTCTTTAAACAGTGGTAGAAGTCTTTCTTATTTCTTGTTTACAGCTGAGTAGCAAGAGTTCTGTTTGGCATTCAGTAAAATACATTGATGATACATTTAAAAAAAAAAGGCAAAGCTATGGCAATAAAAACAAACTGAGATATTTAAAGTGTTTTGTACTTCTAGCAGCAGCTGTTGGGAGAAGCAAGAGAAGCAGTACTAAACATTGCTTTCTTCAGGTGCATTTTTAGACAGTGAGGACACTCGTGAGGAAGCTTTAGAAGTCTTTGTCGTGAAAATGGAAATTTCTTCATATGAAAGTGGACTCCTTAGCACATAAATATTGATTGTATGAGCATTAATTGGAAATTCTACATTCAGGATCCTCTGGGAGTGAGAGGAATTGGCTATCAGAAGATAGGAAAGATATTTTACAAACCTAGTGTGTAGAAAACAATTGTTTCAGAACCCTTCTGGCTTTGGGGGCCTTTTCTGAATTGAAAACTACAGCAAGATTGACACTTTCATCATTATTTGACATAAAACTTATAAATGGAAGTCCTCTGCCTTGTTAACTTGACAGTGGGTTCCATGGCAATCATTCAAAATATATTAAAACCCCTTGCACCACTTTATATTTCAGGTATTTGATAGAATACAGCTCTTCAGGAATTAGGTCCTGAGTCTCCTTTTTTAAAAGCTTTTCAGAAGTTAATCATAAACATGATCTAGCAGATTAAAACCCATTCTAAATGCATACATAATAAGCAGTGTTGCAATGCTAAATATGCATTATCAAAATTGTAAGGCCTCTGGGAAATCCTTTAAGAAGGTAAAAGCATTTCTTTCTTTCCCAAGGGCAAAATGTAAGCCACCACTCTGGTAAAATCACTATATTGTTCAACTGAAGAGACTGAAATTATTTGTATTTTTGTCAAAAGTAAATTTAAAAAACATGATACGTTTTGTTTCTAGTTTAATATAAAAATCTGATATTATTTCCAGCTTGAAAAATTCAAAGCACGTGTCGAACTTTGGCAGTTCACATGAAGAAATATTTTGCAATGAATTATTTTATAAGTAGTCCTCTCCATTATTCACTCATTTATGTGGGAAAGATCAATAGCAGTAACATTTAGAAATCTACATCCACATAGNAGACTGGACACGAGCTGGCAATCTGCACTTAGAGCACCAAATCCCAACTGTATGAAGCACCTCTCCTATGAGGAAAGGCAGAAAGAACTGGGATTATTCATCCTGGAAAGGAGAAGGCTTTGGGGTGACTTAACTGCAGTCTTCCAGTACCTGAAGGGAGCTTATGAGAAAGACAGACAGGGACTTTTTCTGAGAACATGTAGTAATAGAACAAGGGAGAGTGAAATTAGACAAAAAGAGAGTGGTTTTAGAGAGGTATTAGGAGGAAATTCTTCACTGTGAGAGTGGTAAGGTACTGGAACAGGGGGCCCAGAGAAGTTGTGGATGTCCCACTGCTGGAAGTGTTCAAAGTCAGGCTGGATGGAGCTCTGAAAAACTTGGTCTAGTGAAAGATGTTTCTGTCTATAGCAGGGGGATTGGAACTAGATGGTCTTTAAGAATTTTATGGTTCTGTGATTATTAAGCAAGAATTTTTGGTGTCTCACCTAGAAATCTATTCCATAACTTAGTGGACTTTAAAATGGGGCTTATATGGATGCTGAAGAAAGCTGAACTACGCTAAATTCCCTTAAATTAGATTATTTCTGAAAAGCATCATTTAAAGAGCTGGGAACTTTATTCCAGGTATTTAAAGTACCTGGAATTATTATAGTTCTTTAAACAGTGGTAGAAGTCTTTCTTATTTCTTGTTTACAGCTGAGTAGCAAGAGTTCTGTTTGGCATTCAGTAAAATACATTGATGATACATTTAAAAAAAAAAGGCAAAGCTATGGCAATAAAAACAAACTGAGATATTTAAAGTGTTTTGTACTTCTAGCAGCAGCTGTTGGGAGAAGCAAGAGAAGCAGAACTAAACATTGCTTTCTTCAGGTGCATTTTTAGACAGTGAGGACACTCGTGAGGAAGCTTTAGAAGTCTTTGTCGTGAAAATGGAAATTTCTTCATATGAAAGTGGACTCCTTAGCACATAAATATTGATTGTATGAGCATTAATTGGAAATTCTACATTCAGGATCCTCTGGGAG
This sequence comes from Thryothorus ludovicianus, assembly GCA_013397245.1. NCBI lineage: Eukaryota > Metazoa > Chordata > Aves > Passeriformes > Certhiidae > Thryothorus > Thryothorus ludovicianus. Next base: position 367,264 of record VZTB01015934.1, read on the forward strand.
TGAGAGGAATTGGCTATCAGAAGATAGGAAAGATATTTTACAAACCTAGTGTGTAGAAAACAATTGTTTCAGAACCCTTCTGGCTTTGGGGGCCTTTTCTGAATTGAAAACTACAGCAAGATTGACACTTTCATCATTATTTGACATAAAACTTATAAATGGAAGTCCTCTGCCTTGTTAACTTGACAGTGGGTTCCATGGCAATCATTCAAAATATATTAAAACCCCTTGCACCACTTTATATTTCAGGTATTTGATAGAATACAGCTCTTCAGGAATTAGGTCCTGAGTCTCCTTTTTTAAAAGCTTTTCAGAAGTTAATCATAAACATGATCTAGCAGATTAAAACCCATTCTAAATGCATACATAATAAGCAGTGTTGCAATGCTAAATATGCATTATCAAAATTGTAAGGCCTCTGGGAAATCCTTTAAGAAGGTAAAAGCATTTCTTTCTTTCCCAAGGGCAAAATGTAAGCCACCACTCTGGTAAAATCACTATATTGTTCAACTGAAGAGACTGAAATTATTTGTATTTTTGTCAAAAGTAAATTTAAAAAACATGATACGTTTTGTTTCTAGTTTAATATAAAAATCTGATATTATTTCCAGCTTGAAAAATTCAAAGCACGTGTCGAACTTTGGCAGTTCACATGAAGAAATATTTTGCAATGAATTATTTTATAAGTAGTCCTCTCCATTATTCACTCATTTATGTGGGAAAGATCAATAGCAGTAACATTTAGAAATCTACATCCACATAGNTGATTTGAGTTAAATTGCTAAAATGAAAATATTTTGCATCTGTACAGATTGTCTTCTCTATTACCTCAGCAATGACTTAATTTCCCTCACAAAAGCAAAGACTTCCCTAAATTGTTTCTTTTCAAAGTCTACTCAAAAATATTTATATGCACAAAATACAATTGTCACATTTGAGTAGAAAACACTACTTCGTAGGATGGATTCCATCTCTGTTATTAGTTCTGCTCACATACGGGTTTTATCATAACATTTTAATTGTCAAAATTTGAAACCAAAATACAGTTATTATGATGGTGGAGAAGAGACTGGACACGAGCTGGCAATCTGCACTTAGAGCACCAAATCCCAACTGTATGAAGCACCTCTCCTATGAGGAAAGGCAGAAAGAACTGGGATTATTCATCCTGGAAAGGAGAAGGCTTTGGGGTGACTTAACTGCAGTCTTCCAGTACCTGAAGGGAGCTTATGAGAAAGACAGACAGGGACTTTTTCTGAGAACATGTAGTAATAGAACAAGGGAGAGTGAAATTAGACAAAAAGAGAGTGGTTTTAGAGAGGTATTAGGAGGAAATTCTTCACTGTGAGAGTGGTAAGGTACTGGAACAGGGGGCCCAGAGAAGTTGTGGATGTCCCACTGCTGGAAGTGTTCAAAGTCAGGCTGGATGGAGCTCTGAAAAACTTGGTCTAGTGAAAGATGTTTCTGTCTATAGCAGGGGGATTGGAACTAGATGGTCTTTAAGAATTTTATGGTTCTGTGATTATTAAGCAAGAATTTTTGGTGTCTCACCTAGAAATCTATTCCATAACTTAGTGGACTTTAAAATGGGGCTTATATGGATGCTGAAGAAAGCTGAACTACGCTAAATTCCCTTAAATTAGATTATTTCTGAAAAGCATCATTTAAAGAGCTGGGAACTTTATTCCAGGTATTTAAAGTACCTGGAATTATTATAGTTCTTTAAACAGTGGTAGAAGTCTTTCTTATTTCTTGTTTACAGCTGAGTAGCAAGAGTTCTGTTTGGCATTCAGTAAAATACATTGATGATACATTTAAAAAAAAAAGGCAAAGCTATGGCAATAAAAACAAACTGAGATATTTAAAGTGTTTTGTACTTCTAGCAGCAGCTGTTGGGAGAAGCAAGAGAAGCAGTACTAAACATTGCTTTCTTCAGGTGCATTTTTAGACAGTGAGGACACTCGTGAGGAAGCTTTAGAAGTCTTTGTCGTGAAAATGGAAATTTCTTCATATGAAAGTGGACTCCTTAGCACATAAATATTGATTGTATGAGCATTAATTGGAAATTCTACATTCAGGATCCTCTGGGAGTGAGAGGAATTGGCTATCAGAAGATAGGAAAGATATTTTACAAACCTAGTGTGTAGAAAACAATTGTTTCAGAACCCTTCTGGCTTTGGGGGCCTTTTCTGAATTGAAAACTACAGCAAGATTGACACTTTCATCATTATTTGACATAAAACTTATAAATGGAAGTCCTCTGCCTTGTTAACTTGACAGTGGGTTCCATGGCAATCATTCAAAATATATTAAAACCCCTTGCACCACTTTATATTTCAGGTATTTGATAGAATACAGCTCTTCAGGAATTAGGTCCTGAGTCTCCTTTTTTAAAAGCTTTTCAGAAGTTAATCATAAACATGATCTAGCAGATTAAAACCCATTCTAAATGCATACATAATAAGCAGTGTTGCAATGCTAAATATGCATTATCAAAATTGTAAGGCCTCTGGGAAATCCTTTAAGAAGGTAAAAGCATTTCTTTCTTTCCCAAGGGCAAAATGTAAGCCACCACTCTGGAAAAATCACTATATTGTTCAACTGAAGAGACTGAAATTATTTGTATTTTTGTCAAAAGTAAATTTAAAAAACATGATACGTTTTGTTTCTAGTTTAATATAAAAATCTGATATTATTTCCAGCTTGAAAAATTCAAAGCACGTGTCGAACTTTGGCAGTTCACATGAAGAAATATTTTGCAATGAATTATTTTATAAGTAGTCCTCTCCATTATTCACTCATTTATGTGGGAAAGATCAATAGCAGTAACATTTAGAAATCTACATCCACATAGTAGTTTTGTTAAGATATTTAACATGAATAAGCACATAATTATGTATGGCAAAGACTGATACAGCAACCTGCAACTGTTCATATCAAAGTACTGTGCAATGTCTTGAAAGAAATTATTAAGCTGTAAATGGGCAGTTTTAGTCTTTTTTTTTTCTTTTTTTTATCTAAATATATATATTTCAACAGTCATTTATGGTCCTTCAGTACTACTCTGCTCTGTAAGGTAAATGAGAGCCACACACATATACACACACACAGAGAGAGAAATACACACAAGAGACCATAATAAGTGTTTTCTAGCTCATCAATTATCTTGGATAATAAGCTTTATTCCTTTTGTATTCATCTCATTCATATGCTAAATATATTGATTTACTGAGAATTTCTAGTCTTGGCCCGTTAAATTTCTGAAAACTGTCTGAAAATTGTGTTGGCATTGAGGCAGCTAAATTAACAGAAATTCTTAGTGAAGTAGGAACATGCACAAAAACTGCATCTAATTTCAGATCTTGGTGGTTTATATCAATTACATCATACTTGAACTCTGATCTATAGATCTTTAGAGATTGAAGTACAACCACCACTGACCCAAAAAAAAGACAATTGCAAGTTTGCTTGAAAAGTTCTGACAGTCAATTAAACCAAAAAAAGAGCTGCATTAATATATATAGTGAATTTCAGTTTCTGTCAGTTTTTTCTTGTTGATTATCCTTCACACTCTAACTGCACAGTATTTTGCAAAAATGAACAAATTACCTGCCCCAGACTAGCTGAGCGTAACGAAAACAATTGTCTGTAATTCATTATTTCTTTTTCCAGTTTTTCCCCCTGTTATAAACTACCATAAACAAAGTAGGTTCTGGGTTTGCCTTTGTTAGCGTATGAAGTTACAGCCTCTGTGAGAGCCTTAAGTCTAGCAGGAGCTTGAATGAAAACTGGACTTGTATACCAGAGTTATAGAACTACCTATAACATAGGAGCTCACGTTCTACAACAGTCTTGTGTCCTAAAGTAAATATACTTGCTGTCAACCAAAAGTGATTTTTCGATCTTTATGGACAAACCAAGCATGATCTAATGGAGGAAGAAGAAATCCAGAGTTAATCCCAGGTAATGCTCCATGTGCATGTTAAAGTAGGAAGTGCTGCTGTAGTGGCTGATACCCAGCTAAGCTCTCATCCCACTAGTGTATCTAGTTCCATTCTTTAAGCTAGCATAGTGCTCTTTAAGCTTATTTATGCCATTTTCTATGCATATAAATCATTATTTTAAACCATTTTAATGACCTAGAGCGCACTTATTCATGATTTTAAAACACTTGGGACTGAGGTGTCTGCAATTGTCTATGGGATAATGAGGTATGAGTTGGGTCAGACAGAGACCATGTAAGTTCATTACAGTAAAAAGTACGAAGTGAAGCAAAAAAAGTGAGTTTAAAGACAGAGTGCTTGACCCACAGGAAGGAGGCTGCCATTGCTACATTGTCAAGTGGAACTATCAAAGGCACAGTAGAAAAATGGTTGGGGGTGAAGAGAACAAACGGGGAACAGAGGAAAGAAGACTGAGCAAAGGTGCTTTAATAGAAATTAGATGCACTGAGGAACAACATCTGGCTTTAAAGATGACAATGAAGGTTGGCATTTCACATATAAGAACAAAGGTGAAGTCAGTGAAGAGTTTCCAGGGCAGGCAATGACATACTAGAAAGAAGAGTGGAAGATTTTATAAAAAGGGAAGGATAGAGGGGGAGTAGGTTAGTTACATGATCCATGGAGATCCTAGGCCAGGATTGCAGTCCTTTCAAACACTTGTCGAATCTAAAGATGTTTTCCAAGGGAGAGAATTTCAAGATTTAAAAAGAAGGATGTAGTGCTGAATTTTAGACATAGGGCTATGTATCCATTTCACAACCACGTGTTTGGGCGGTGCAGGAGAGAAGCCTTAGCCTAGCAGCAGAAAGAAGGAATTGTGAACTGTCAAGAAACAGAGGACATACTGTGAGTTACATGGAGGTGCAAGACAAAGGTGCCATTAACACAGATATTTATTTATTTTCAGATAAAAAGATCCTTAACAGTACCGTAAACCAAAATCAGTGGTCATCCTTTGAAGGACAAAGAATTCTGGTATTCTCCCAGAAAAAAATTAAACATTCAACGTACATCAAGAAGTCTTTGAATGCCTGTGCTTGAGAATGGAGAATTTTCCCCTGTACACCAACATGAATCAGTTATTGTTTGCAAGAAGACTCACCTTGAGTGATTATTCATACAATTAAAATGCAGAGTGCTCCCAAGCACTCCAAATGAACTTGATATGTCCATTGCTAAACAGAATTTGTTACCATTAATACAAATTTTCTCTCTATAGAATGAGGATAACACCACTATAGAAATTGTGATGTTAATACCAAGTTATCTTATCGTAGGATAATACAAAAGTGATATTTACATAACACTTCGCAATGTAGCTTGAAGTGGAAGTTATGCAAGCATGGTTTCATGTTTGTGGATGCCTTATGCACCCACTTAGAGTCTTTTTTGAATGCCATTGTTGGGTTGCAAAGCCTACATTTAGTGCATTTCACTGTGTTCCTGCAGGGTTGTTTGGAGCATTGAAATGATTCTAGTAATTGACAAACCTTGAAGAATGGGAACTCTTGACAATGAGTGAAAGACACATATCCTGTCTTCTGAAAGATCCTTTAAATAAATCAAAACATTATCACTGTCCCTGCCCTCTGATACATGGATCATGGAGCTGTTACAAGCTTTGTCCAATGCAGTTAAACAGTCTCATATAAAGGCACATCATTGATAAAAGGAAAGGAATGCATTTCTAAAGGATGGACATCTCCATAAGCTGAATACTAATCTTGTTGCATGAAAAAAAGTCTATTTTGCAATTAGAAACATTCCCATAGTCATAAACAGAAAAATGTTCTGCTAATCATCCTCTCAGGGGCCCTGTTGGAAAATATTCCTCTACACATTTGGACTTATTTTTTTTTCTACGGCTCATGTTTATAACTGCACATCACATCTCCAATTCTTAATACAGTCATTTATATGCAGTGAAAATCTGGAAGTGGCTGATAGCCACTAAACAGAATCTCATTTGGGACTTAAGCTTTGGGTGATGGCATCTAAGGCGGTGGGCCAAA